>JBBPBX010049897.1:8024-25182 GCA_038048925.1 Garcialebias charrua | reverse complement strand
AACAATAATAATAATAAAAACTAGAAAAATAATAAATAAATAAATAAATACAGAAATAAGTAAATAAATAAATAATTAAAAAAATTTTAAAAAGGAGGGGGGGGGGGAATTCAGGCGCCAGGGGAGGACCCCGTCGTCAGAATAGTTAAGTCTTCTCCAAAGGGAGAGAGCTAAAATAGTAGCGACAAGTGCATATACCAGCTACAAACACACAAATCACCCTATCAGTCCGGGATATTGGGGAAATTTAACCTTTTCAGGGCTCTCAAGAAAGGGTTCCATAGTCCTAAAAATTTGGTAGAGCAACCTTTCAAAGTGCAGCGGATTTTTTCAAGTTTAATAAAGTGTAACGCATCTCGGAGCCAATGGGTATGTGAAGGAGGGCGAGGCGATTTCCATTTTGTAATGATCACTCTCCTTGCCAAAAAGGTCAGGAAAGCAAGGGAGGACTTTTGTGATGAGGACAGGGTGGATTGCAGAGGGGTAATTCCGAATAAGGCAGTTAATGGGTCTGGTTCCAATTGTCTGTCATAAATGTCTGATAATATAGCAAAGACTTTAGACCAATATTGGTGAAGTTGAGGACACAGCCAGATGGTGTGAATTAAATTAGCTGGGGAATGTTGGCACCTATCACAGGCAGGGGAAATGTTGTCGTAGAACTTGGCCAGGCGTGCTTTGGTGTAATAAATACGATGTACAAGCTTACATTGGATCAAGTTGTGCCTGGCACAAATCGAAGATTTGTGCACAGATCGTAAGACTTGTGACCAGAGATCCTCTGAGAAGGTCTGACCCAGATCCTCTTCCCAGAGTATTTTTATAGAGTTTAGAGTTCGGGGACGTAGGGTCATAATTTGATTATATGTGGAAGAAATAGCTCCTTTCAGTTTGACCTGTGGTTTTAGAAAAATGTCCAGGGTTGTATCCGCGGGACGGTCGGGAAAGTTTGGGTAGGTGGATCTGACAAAACTACGCACTTGTAAGTACCTGAAGAACTGGTGGCAAGGGATATCGAACTTCTCTGAGATTTGTTGAAATGAGGCGAAGGTATTGTTAATGTACATGTCGTGAAAGGTAGAGAGACCCTTTCTCCGCCATGACAAGAAAGCATTATCCGAAAGAGATGGCGGAAAAGTGTGGTTTGAGGATATGGGAGCATGTATCGAAATAGATTGTAGGCCAAAGTGCCGTCTGAATTGTTTCCATAGTTTAAAAGATCCCTCCACCAATTTATTAGAAGTGTAATGTTTAGTTGAGGATTGTAACGGAGAGTATAGCAAAGCTGCCAAAGACACGGGACTTACAGAGTTGGCTTCCATGGAGACCCAGGCTGGAGAAGAGGGACCACCCGCCTCAAGCCAATATCGAAAAAGTCTAATATTTGAGGCCCAATAATAGAACCGTAGATTTGGAAGGGCCATGCCACCCAGCTCCTTCGGCCGCTGTAAAAATTCAGTACGGATTCGAGGAGCTTTCCCGTTCCAAAGAAATTTGATAATTATACCATCTAGTTTGGTAAAAAAGGACAGCGGGAGAAAGATAGGTATGCATTGAAATAGGTATGAGAAACGAGGTAGGATATTCATTTTAATAGCGTTAACCCGGGCAGCTAAAGAAAGACCCAGCATCGACCAGCGATCAAAGTCCTCCTTGATGTGAGTTAGCAGAGGGGAAAAGTTGGCTTTGAAGAGGTCTCCATATTTAGATTGGCTAATAAATTAAAAACAACTTTATGTCTAAGAATTTGAAAGACACGAATCCGAGATTATTTGTTCAAAAGCGTTTGGGCAAAATTTTGGAAAAATAAATATACATATTTTTAACAGAAAGACAAATCTCCAGGAATAAGTCACAAAAACAAGCCCTTTTCAAACGTTTTGACTATATTCTGGATATAAATTGGACTTATGTTTAAAAATGGCAAAATGTCCAGGAAAAAAAAAATCTTACACCTGTCAGTTATTGTTAGTTTATTTTGAAAAACCATTTGAGCCGGAAGTGCTTTACTGTCCACACACGTGTGTTTCCCAGGAACGTTTTACAGGTTAACCGCTACATACGTGACCCTAAGATGTAACATGTGAGTTAATGTTTTATAAAAACGCGAGTTATAAACATTTATTTGTGTTTAAACAATCAAACAACTCAAGTCTGTTCGTTTAGCAGCTAAGCTAACAGCTACTGCTAACATGTAGTCCTGGTTTTATCAAGAAAAATGAGAATACATTTTTATTTACCGCGTCTGGTTTGGGCAGTTGAGTTTAACTTTATCTATTTTCTTCAACTAATGCCCTGCGCTGTTCAATAAACGACGTTTCTTTGTTGTTTTTTTCAGACATTTTGTTGCATCTCCTGTTATTATGGCTGATGCGTTCAGTAGCAGCTCGGAAATTGTATTTCAACGAGTGTCGGAGGTGAAAGTGAAGAAAAACAGCCCGCAGGAAGATCTTGAAGAGTTGTATCAGATAAAAAAGACTTGCGAGTTCATTCGAGAGCATAACTTTGGAAAGGTGGGGACTTAAAAAAAAATTTTAATTAGTTTTTGTTGCGTTTGATGTTGTCATTAAATGAGTTATTTGATATTTCCAGGTTGCTCTGCAGTTCCCTGATGAGCTGCTGGTTGATTCAGTGGCAGTAGCTGAAGAGATTGAGAGAAACAGTCAAGCCAAGGTATATATTTTAGGAGACACGTCTTACGGCAGGTAAGGGTTATTTTATAAATTGTTGCACATTTTGCTCATATCATCGGAGTAGTCTTGATTAAGTTACTGAGCAGAACCATCATATTTTTAATTCTTTTTTCCAGCTGCTGTGTGGATGAAGTTGCAGCCGAACACGTTGGCGCTGATTGTGTTGTACACTACGGCGGCGCCTGCCTCAGCCTCTCCAGAAGACTTCCTGTGAGGTACGTGTTCGAGAGAAGACCGCTGGACGTGGAAATCTGCACCGCCTCCTTCAGAGATCTTCATCCCGACGCTCAGACGCTCGTCGTCCTCCTCTACGACGTCAACTATCATCACGCTGTTGGTACGATTCACCCCGAAGGCAGCATTCACACGCTGCTGATCCTGTTTCCCTTTATTCTTTGACTCCTCTTCTGTACGTCTGCGTGCTTTGTGCTCTTATAGTCATACATACGTCAAAATGTTCGGCTCATCCAGGTAATTTTGGCTATGACTTTTGTATGTTTGTCAATTTTTTATAATTTCTAAATATTTATCCTAATTTACAAAATGATTTCTATATAGAAGTTCGTTAAAATGTATTGAATTCCTTCAAAGAAATCTCTATTTAATAAATTTTGTCTGCTTTTACATATTAGCTATGGTAGATTCTGCCCCTTTTAAGCTAGCATTTTGCTACTTTAGTTTTTAGATAATGTTTTGTTAAATATACATTTTTGCATTTACCGGTATCTAACATTGTTGCTTCTAGCTTGCTTCCTAACTTTTAGCTTCCCGATAATGTGCTGCTACTTTTACATTTTAGCCATTCTTTTGATTCTTTGTGTTGCTACTTTTTTAGCTTTAAAATATGGTAATGCTACGTTTATTTTTAGCTTTTGTTTTTTTTAGGTGCCATTATGCTACTTTTATAATTTTACTAACATTTTTAGCTAGTTTTACATTTTTGTTGGTGTTGACTTTTATCCTTTAGCTAGAATTTGGCTGCTTTTAGCTTGTGTTTATCTTGTTGTTAGGTTTTAGATAACGTGTATAGCTACTTAAATGTTTTAGCCTCTGATTGTACCTTTTAGCTAGCACTTTAATACTTTAGTTTTTAGATGTTTTGATAGTTTTACATTTTCGCTAGTTTTCTGCTTTTAGCTTTTTTAAAACTTTTAACTTCAATGTTGCATTTTATTACATTTAGCTTTTAATTTGTATTTAGCTTTTTTGTTTTTAGTTAACATTTGGCTAGTTTTATCCTTTTAGCTTGTGTTGTGCTACTTTTAGCTTCAACTCTGCTTTCACACTGAATTTGAGCCAAAAACTAAATCTCTCCGGTTTATTTTTAAATCTGTCATGAGCCGCCCTGCTGTGTTTGGTGGCGATATTTGAGACGTTATGAGTCACGACCTTTGACTGAACCCATCTTGTCTGTTTTCAGATGATCTTCTGGCGCGTCTCTCGGCGGATTATCCGAACCTCGTGGCCTCGGAGCTCGTTGTGGAAGGGGAGCAGAGCCTCGCTCATGGATTAAAACAAACCGATGACCCCGGCCTCTCAGAAAACCACCAGCTGATCCGTCAGTTCGGACGGCAGTTCTCCCTGAAAAGTGGAACGACCCTAACGGATTACCGGATGTTCTATGTTGGCCAGGAGGGGGCGACCTTACGGAACTTCATGATGACGTGGAACCACTGCTCGTTCTGCTCTTTTGATCCCGTGTCGTTGACGGGGAGGATGGAGTCCGTAAACGTCAACCGCGCTCTGATGAAGCGGTACTACGCCATAGAACGGGCCAAAGACGCCGGCGTGGTGGGCATCCTGGTGGGCACACTGGGCGTGGCCGACTACCTCGCCGTCATTCAGCAGCTGAAGGAGACGATCCACCGGGCCGGGAAGAGGAGCTACGTGTTCGCCATGGGGAAGCTGAACGTGCCGAAGCTCGCCAACTTCCTGGAGATCGACGTGTTCGTGCTCGTGGCGTGTCCCGAGAACTCGCTGCTGGACTCGGGGGAGTTCTTCAAACCCGTGGTGACGCCGTTCGAGATGGAGGTGGCCTGCAACAGGAAGAGGGAGTGGTCCGAGGAGTACGTCACGGACTTCCGACACCTCCTGCCAGGTAGAGTTGCATTCAAACCCCCAAAAAGTCTGACCCGGCCCCAGCCTGTAGCCATTATTTCCGAACCCCACCCGACCCGACAAATTATCAGTAATTACAGGTCCGAACCCCCCACCCCGACATTTTTTATTAATTTTTGACTGCTTATATAGTTATTAACGGTTGGCGTACACATGGCTGAAAAGAAGGGGCAGAAGATCGGAGCTGAGGGGGCGTTTATCCTTTTATGGCCGTCAAAGAGCATTAAATCCCTGCTTCTGCCTGCATTCTGCATTATTCAGACATGGACCCTGCTCTGACATGTCTGCTTTGGGTTCTCGCCTGTTTGAGTCATCGGCCACGCGCGTCCTCTTGAGTGCAGCGGCTGAACGTCCATTTGGGCGATGGATCGCGTCCTAGCAGTATAGTCCCATCTGAAGCTTAACTGAACTTTATTTAATATCTTTCAAGGCCGGTTAGCTCGTAGTCAAATGGCCGCGTGCGGCTGTTGATGGTACGACAAGCCATGTTGCCATGTAATTGGATAGTATGGTAAGCCATGTTGCCATATAATTGGATAGTATGGTAAGCCATGTTGCCATATAATTGGAATGTGTGGTAAGCCATGTTGCCATATAATTGCTGGGCCAGGCTTCGGGCCGGGGTTAGAAATGACAGCTCTACTGCCAGGTCCGACGGTCACATTGAAAACTTTTTAAAGCGATCAAGCTGTTAAATGTTTTCTCATTAACGTGTAAACTCCAATTCAAGATGGCCGCCACAGCCAACTGACTTTAGCAGACACAAAAACGGTTACAACTTAGTCGTTTTTTCTCCTTTTTTTATTTTTTATTTTTTCTCTTTTTTCCCTTTTTCCTCCCTCTTTTTTTCTTTCTTAGTTGGTTTTACGGATGCTGAGCTAAAATTCGGTGTGGTAGTAGCTGAGAGTCATTCCTAAGACTGAATGCTTACAGATTGCTTGAGATTTTCCAAGATTCAGTCCAAACTGTTTGTCATTTTTCAAAATAAGATTTTAGTTCATATCTGTGGGGTTGAAGTCTTTATTTCTATTGGATGCATTATTTTTTACGATTTTATAAATATTTTGACACAGTTTCACTTCCAGTATGTTTGTTTATTTACGGCAGAATATTTGGGCCACTCAGGAGAAAACAATGTTGAGAATTGAAAAAAAAAAATTGTTTTAAGATACATGTAGAAATCAGGAGGGGAAGAAACGGTTTCAAGTGAACCTCGTTCTTTTTATTCTCCTATAGCTGCGGATCATTAACATTTACTGGATAAAACTACAAAATACACAATCTCCTTCAGTCTTTCAGAATAAGAGACCCACATTTTTAAAGTATTTTTCTAGTTTTTTTTTTAAATCTTAGATATTAGGAACTAAAAATAATCATCATCATTTGAGCAACTCTAATACAAATATTAGTTTTAATGGACCAAAAAATATATATTTTTTGTAACTTAAGTTATTTTCTTTGAATTAATAAAAATCTTTTCCACAGGTGGTCGGAGCCACGTTCCTTTGTCTGATGAGCAGAATGATGATGAAACGGATGTTTCTTTGATCACTGGAGCTCTGCGAAGCCAGAACCTGAACAGTGACCCTGCAGAGAACTCATCTGGATCCTCCGTGGTTCTCAGGAACCAGACTCTGACTGTAGCCAACACAAACTCAGCAGGTATGACACAAACACTCATTACAGTCATTAAATATGGATTTAATGTGAATTTAGCATGAAAACAGCAGTTTTTTTTTTTTTTACATGTTGAGGGGTTGCCAGGATAGAAAAGTACATGTATTAAACCAAGGGTCCCCATCTACTGGGCCAAGGACCGATATCGTGTATCATTTGGTACAGGTCTACACACAAATAGAAAAAAGTATGTCTCTTAAAAAATCATACCCGGTATATACCGGTAAATACTTTACATACATCAGTCTGCAAAGTCATTTATCTTAGCATACAACCATGTTCGTTTGCACATACTTATCAGGTATTTTCATGTTCAAGCAAACCTACAAGCTAACACGAGTACTGTACATCCAACCATTACCTTTAGCCACTTTTTCCATTTTCTGGTCACTGTGTGAGAGGCGGGGGACACCCTGGACAGGTCTCCAGTCCATCACAGGGACACATATTCTCTCACTTACACCTAGAGACAATTGAGAGTTACCAATCAGCCTAACATGCATGTTTTGGGTCTGTGGGAGGAAACCGGAGTACTCGGAGAAACTCACACATGCACGGAGAGAACACGCAAACTCCACCCAGAAAGGCCCAGAGCCGGGATTTGAACCAGGGTGACCTTGTTCTTGAAAGGCAGCAGCGCTACCAACTGAGCCACCGTGCCTCTAGTATTAAATTAGTACATGAAATAATTTTAGGGGAAAAATCTCATTCTGGCAAATTAAAAGAAAAATAATTTAAAGTAAATTTTTACTCTGCAAAGGACTTTCAGTGCAATAACTTAAAAATATATCTGACAGTACACCGTGTACTTTTACCAAGGTCACATACATGGTATACTGTGTACTTTTACAAGTGTCTCATACATGGTATACGGTGTACTTTTACAAGTGTCTCATACATGGTATACGGTGTACTTTTACCAAGGCCACGTACACGGTACACTTTTACTAAGGTCATGTACACAGTACACTTTGTACTTTTACCAAGGTCACATACACAGTACACTTTTATTAAGATCATGTACACAGTACACTGTGTACTTTTACTAAGATCATGTACACAGTACACTGTGTATTTTTACTAAGATCATGTACACAGTACACCTCTAGGTGTAGAAAATATTCAGTCAGGAGATTTGTTCAGATTTACTCCCAGTAAGTAAAATATAACTCTACCCAACTGGTCTTTGGTGCAGAAACAGCTGGGCTAGACATTTTCTTATTTTGCCTGTCTGTTAGCAAAATATGAGTCATTGATTAGTTTATTAGTGAAAACTTTGTATTAAACTGTATTTTTCTGTATTAATTTTTATTATTTTACTGCATTATTAAACTGTATTTTTCTGTATTTTATACAATTATTTTACTGTATAATTAAACTGTATTTTTCTGTATTATTTTACTGTATTATTAAACTGTATTTTATTTTACTGTATAATTAAACTGTATTTTTCTGTATTATTTTACTGTATTATTAAACTGTATTTTATTTTACTGTATTATTAAACTGTATTTTATTTTACTGTATTATTAAACTGTATTTTTTTTGTATTTTACTGTATTATTAAACTGCATTTTTGGCCTCGTTGTTTTTCCAGCCTCCTTCCTCGCGGCTCGAAGCTGGCGGGGCTTGGAGCAGAAGTTGGGGGAGACGCCGGTCGTGAAGGCGGTGGAGGGCAGGAGAGGCATCGCCATCGCCTACGAGGAAGAAGGAGCATCGTGATACTTCATCAGATTATTTAAAACTGCATCAAAAACCTTTAAAAACTAGACGCTGCACCAAAGTATTAAAGATTTTCTTAATTAAAAACAGGTTTGGTGTAAATTTTTTATCATGATGTTCTGGCGAAAGTATTTACCGGAGTTACTGTCCGTTCGCAGGAAGTTCCTCCACGAAAGCTGCAGGAAATATACCAGTGTTCCCATTACACTGTCCCTCCAACCAGTCCTGGTTCACTGCGGTGGGGAGAGACAGGTTAGAATCACGTCTCGGAAATAAATGACCTTATATTTGTAAAGATACCTCTGGAGAGAAGCTTGATGGTGTCGCCCTGCTGAAAGTTCAGATCCTCTGGGTTTGATGACTCGTAGGAGTGAAGTGCCATGAACTGGATCTTTTTCTGTGGCTAAAAATATAAACTTTAGTGGAAAAAAAGAACAAAAACTACATTTTTTACTAAAACCTGATGGCTTGAGATAATGTATGCTCTTTTTTTAGACATTTTCTTATTTTGCCTGTCAGCAAAATATGATTCATTGATTAGTTTATTGGTTAAAACTTTTGCGAAAACGGAAAGAACGTCATATTGGGTCAATTTGTTTTAATTGGAAGTTCTGTAGAAATGTTATAAACAGTATCTTACCTGCTGCAGATAGCTGTTTAGTGATGTAATTCTAGTGATGTAATTCTGACAGGTTTGATGAGCTAACAGCTAGTCTTACTTCCTGCAGGGAAAATTATTTAATAATATTTTTGCTCAACTAACCGTGTATCCTGAAACTGACAGATACTGTATAATAATAATAATAATGTCCTTTTTTGTCATCTGTGTAGGTTTCCCATATACAGTACAGACGAAATTTGTCTCTGCATTTAACCCAACCACCACTAGGTGGTGCAGTGAGCAGCCATAGAAAGCGCCCGGGGAGCTGGAGAAATAGGTGTGCACTCATAAACACCCCAAGGTGTAATGGTTTAAACCTATTAAACAACTAACAAGCTAATGGCTAGTCGGAGCGAGACCAAGAGTAAAGTGGACTGCTGCCATCTTGAAGGTTTTCAGTGCAAACTAAGAAATAGAATGTAAGTTTTTTTCTTAACTATCGTACTTGGCGCCGTACACGTCGCTTTGCTGTATAAGTCGCATCTATTATGCATCACTGCTGACAACCTGGAAACGTGGGTTGGTGTTGTGCCAAAAATCGGTTGGCTGCTAAATGGCGGCTGCAGGAGCGTGCACGGAAGGACTTTAACAAGAATTTAACAAGATGACCTCCTAAAAGCAATCATTTGTTTGTTTGCTCGACATTATAGTAAAGGTGTATCTCGGTTGGACTTTTCCTTAATAAATGCACTGAATGGTCCAATCAGCTGCATTTCGACTGGGCGGCAGCTGAAATGCAGCTGATTTGACGTTTGCTCCAAGAGTTTCAAAGTGAGACGACAGCGGCTTGGTAGGGCAAGCCAAGTGTCTCATTAATAGCCACTTTTACCTATTAATCGGACACTTGGCTTGCCATATTACTCGACCCCCCTCTAGTGGCTGAAAATGGCTGTGTTCAATAGGCCTGTTGCGATATACAATAAATTAATTGCATGATAAATGAAAATTGACCTCATTTTCATTCAGCTAAGCTAAGAAGCTAAGCTACGAGTTAAGCTAACATGCTGTAATAATATAGATAAATATGTCAGTTTGCTGACTTATCTATAATTTTGAAGATAGATTTGAGCAGGTTTAGACTGACACAAATTTACCATCAGTTTTACGGGTTCTCAACTTTTTCAGATTAAATCAATAAATCTGGCTCAGTGAATGTAAAGTAACCTGACAGGAAACGTTATTATGTTGACCTACCAAAGGCAGAGTCATTTAATAACAAAATCATCAAATTACAATCAAAGCATATTTACATAGATTGATCGATCACAACTTATAACTAACTTTTCAGCAGATTAAAACATAAGACAACAGAACACAAGTTAATGGGTCTTATATTAACTTATTTCTGTGGCACAAACTTACAGTTTTACATTTAGAAATAAACATAAGGAGGAGTTTAAGGAGGAAGATTAAAGATTGAAAGGAAATGGTTGAATCTTGAGATGTTTAACCAGAGTGGTTCATCCTCTGGTCGGTTTCAGCTGGACGTCCGTACCGTGATGAAACGACGTTTACCTTTGTGAAGATTTTCTTATCTCGACTCCAGTAAATTAGTCAAGCTAGACGCGCATGCCCTGCTACGTTTTACAGGCGACAAATCTCAGCCACGGTCTCGTGAGGTCTGCTTCTGCCTAACAGAGTGATGTTATCAGCTCCGGTTTGGTTTTCAAGATAACTTCCAGAAAGAGTTCACAGCTTGGAGCTGTGATACTCAGATGGCTCACAGCTGACGTGCTGTTTGAACCTCGCTGAATACGCGGGCCTTTGACTGATGGCCAGACGTACATCAGCTTGGAGAAAGACGTCTATGCATCTTTCCTTCTCCCAGAGAACTCACAGTTGTTGAGTTGTGGTTCCCCTTTGCACTAAAGTCAAAACGGAAGTAAGACTTTATATGGAGGATGGAGTCTGCCCACCTCCTGAATGGCTTATTGGTTGGTTTAACAAAATAACGGATGGATTTTTCATCCCATAGGCAGAAGGTCTCTGAAGGACAACAGGAAAACTTGTTTATAGAATTGGCCAGATGGCCGCTTGTGAGCACAGAGAATATTATGGCTAACTTCACAGACAACACAAAAGGAAGTTGCAAGTTAAAAGTTTACCCTGAACTGTGCCATAATATACATAGTTCCCATGTGACGTCACATCCGTCTTACTTCCGGGTGGACCCTCATTTTGAAAGTCAGAACAGGGGACAGCGCGGTCTAATGGATGTTCATTTTTCACGTTTTTTTTTTGTGTTAATTTCTAATTAATTGCAATGGTTACTTCGTGTTGTGTCAGTGGGTGTTCCAGTCGGGTAGACGTTTGGGCAACGCGCAGGTTTCAGTTAATCAAAAAAAAAGTAAACGTGAAGGATTTATCTCATCGGAGAAGCTGGACTGCAGCTCCTCTCTCTGAGTCTGGCTCGGATCTGCTCTGGAAGACGTCGTCCTTTTGGCCGGTAAACAAAATATTCTACATAAATCATTTTGTGAAACTATGTCAGAACAATGTTAGAGTACAACTGTCTGTGTGTTAGAGCTGTTTTTTTTTTTTTTCATTATTTAGCAAACCGTCTTGCATGCTGTTAGCTTAGCATCTCGCTAACGCGACAATGGCCTCCTCACGGTCCACCAGGACCGGCGGGGAGACCGTCCCAGTTGGAGAAGGAGGACGGGAGCCAAGTCGTGCGGGCGACGCGTCGGTCCCATGGGACGTGCCCCCGCGGCCGCGACGGATCCACGCCGTCCGACCTGAGCTCGACGGACCCTCGCTCCAGATGCTAACAACATGCTAACTTCCAACACGGTAAGACTCAAAAGTGCTGGTTCTGGTCCGTGTTCAGCTTGGACTGTTTGTTGGCTGTGTGTTATTTTAGTTAAACCTTTTTTTAGCTGGTTAGATCTGATTGAGACAGTTTACACATCTTTTTTGGATTTAAAGCTGTGAAGCCGGTGTGCTGTGAAGCCGGTGTGCGCTCGCTCCTTGTAGTAATTAAATAATTAATGATATCGGAGTAACTACTTTGTGACAAGTTGTCTGATTCGTCTGCCATGATTTCTTTCTCAAACTCATTTAACTCGACCACTGCCAGTTTGCTCTTGTTCCTTGGTAAAGCTGTGGTAGCTCGTGTTTTTGTCCGTATAATTTGCTCTGCTAGTTCGCCATCTTGCCTTCTTCTGCCTTCAGATGTGGTGCAAAAACCGGTTTGCGCAATACTGGGGGCGTGTCTGGGAACTATATGTATTAAAGCCTGCTTGTTCTGCAGAAATAAACCAGCAGAAGGGTCAAACTCATGCAAATAACAGATCATCATTAAATGACAAAAATATACTGTTGATCAATTCTGAATTAACACACATTAAAAGAAAGTTCTTTTTGATTGATTGGTGTCTGTCCACTTGTCTCCTTGAGAGCTCAAGAAAAGTAACACTCAGAGTTTCAGAGAGATGTGAAGAGGCCCACATCCCGTACGGACATGAGGGTGCTGTATCCCTACAATGCCGACCTCAGGGATAAAACCTCCGTCTTGCCAAAGCTCCAAAATTCACGGTTGAAACCCGTGCCTTCATGTAAAAAGTTGTTTTTCTCTGCAAAAAGAAGCTGAGAACTTTACTGATTTTTTATTAAAAGCTTTGTGTGAAAAATGCTATGCTAAAGAGCTCAAACTACCGTAAACACTGGTGTATAATACGCACTTTTATTGCTCATTTGAATGTCCTGCGTATTATACACCGAAGCATATTATCTACAGATTTTTCCCCATTTTTTTAGACCCATTTTTGGCTCTGATTCGTTGTTTTTCATTTTGGCCTAAAAATGGTGCAGTACCAGTTTCGGCCGCTATGGGCGCTAATGCACCCTGTAGTCTGTTTACCTGCAGACTGTACCTGGAGGCGTATCCTGGCGCCATCTAGTGGCCATAAAAAAGACTGTCACGGCAGCGCGTATTATACACCGAAGCGTATTATACACCGAAGCGTATTATCTACCGATTTTTCTGATTTATTTCCAAATATTGGCCAAAGCGTATTATAGACCGGAGCGTATTATACACTGGTGTTTACGGTACACAGAGCGTCTGCCATTTTGAGAACTGAAAAACAGGAAGGAGAGACGACCCATGTCACGTCAAGGGGCCTCCCTCCCATTTTTCTTAAAGAGACACGCTGCTCGCTCCCTCACTATCCATCCTTCCGTTCAAACAGTCTTATACTGCCATTTAATGGTCAAAAAAAGGTACCACACACAAAAATTAATCATTTCTTCTTAAATTTGACAATAATTACTAATTTTTGTCAAATGTCAAAAAACAATATTATCGTTTATCGCAATCATTTCTGAGACAGTTAATCGCCCAGCAAAATTTGTTCTTGTGACAGGCCTAGTGTTTAATATATTCCATGTCAGAATGAAAGAAATCGTCAGATCTCAGCCAAAAATTGGGTTATAAATATGAGAAAAAAACATAAATAAGTCACTTTGCTGTATAAGTCACAGGGCATGCTAATTTATGCAAACGGGTGTGACTTATACAGCAAAAAATACGGTATATCAAACAGCGCAGTTTGATAGTGTTTACGCTGTAGTTTTCCAGATTTATTTAATTTTGAAGTGCGGGCATGTAAACGTTGTAAACAAAGCACTTTTCTCAGCAAATCTTTGTAAATGCATCAAACTTGTCTCCACCCAAACACACTTTTAATGAGTCTTAAAAGCAACTCCACTAAAATATTTCACTGAACTCAGTGAAATATTTTAGTGGAGTATAAGCAGTGTTTCTGCAAACTGAGGTAGCTTGCAGAGCGATCTAGAGCAGGTAAGATAATTGTTCATAAGTTTTCCACTGAACCCCACTTCAACATTGATTCAAGGCACTCTCACTGTTGGCATCTTAGTTTTAAGTTGCCTTGGCGTTTCAGTCAATGGAAATATTATTTTAAAATTTTCTCTAAAAATGAGCAAACAATGTAAAAATAGACCAGCTGATTTTACCTCTTTGGTGTTGCACCACAGTGTGATGCGTCCTCCAGCAGCCTGGCTCCACAGATCTGTGTTGGCATCGATCAGTTGCTTCCCACTCGAGTCCAAGCTGAAATTAAAAGAAAATGAGCTTGAGTAGAAAAATGGTAAACTACACGGAGTTAAATTAAATGTACCTTAAGCAGATGGTGGCAGGAGGAAGATTCAGCTTTTTGCTGACCTTCCCCATCAGGATCACATAGGGAGATCCGAATGGTACCAAGACGACGAAGTTGAAGGTGAAATGGATTTTAATGTGGCATGAATTATCTTTTGGCCGTTCCACCTGATTTTAAGAGGAACACACGGTGGATTACAGTACTGTAAGTCACATCAATCAAACGTTTTAACTTCATGATACGCAGCGTGCACACCACGGACCTTCTGCTGAGTTCTCCCACTGCTCTCACCTGGAGTAAGACCTGACAGGAAGTGAATCAAAAGAGGATTGGGAACTCTGTTTTGTTAGCCTGGTTAAAACCAGACCCTTGTCCTTCACTTCGCTTCGTACTAGTACGAAGCGAAGTGAAGGACAAGGGTCTGGTTTTAACCAGCTACTGTTTTGTGGTAAACACAAGAAAATCTGTGTGTGTGTGGGTGGGATCTACCTTGAATCCTCTCAGGTCTGGTTGGTGGTTCTCGACTCGGAGGTCTGGCTAAACTCTGAAGGTCATTTCCATTCAAAACACACACAAAAAGAAGTTTTTGAGAGAAGTTGAATTAAATAAATGCACAATGCCTGTCAAATGTTTGGACGAGGTTATGAATAAAACCTTTTAGATGTTTGAACAATACAAATTTCAGATTAAAAGCCTTACCTTGTTTTGTTTAGAGGCCACTGAGATTTCCAAGGGTTCGAGGTAATTGTAAGGAACAAGTCCCCTCTGTAATCGACATGACACTCATCAATCTCGCTTCAAATCAGGATAAAAACTAGAAAAATACTGAAGAAAGTTTCGATCCTGCTACATTCTTCTGACTTATTTTCAAGAGTATCAACAACTCCAGGTTAAAATCTCAACCTGTTTGCCCTTTAGGGATTAAAGATTAAAGATTTTATTTATTTATTAAATTATCCTTAATGATGACAAACACTAGAATTCTACAGGATTCTGGGAGGTAGCCATGATGGAATGATACAACAAAGGAAATTGTTGGAGACACGTGAAAACTCATTATTAAAAAAACAACTACATTTATTACATTTTTCTCTGAAGGACTTCTGGGGCCATGACATACTTCAGTAGCACTGGAGACTAAAACACAGGGAGTCGAGGCTAAAAAGTTCTAACATGACAAACTTTTGTTTTGTATAGTTCTTTATGTACAATATATGAGTTGAAACGATCAAAGGGTGATAAACTTGTGGTTTTTAATTTATTAGCTCTGCAGCTAATGCTATATAAATTAGATTTGAAGCAAATGCATTCATTTTTTTTAAACTTATTTTATTAGGTCTGGAGTTAACGTCATATATATTACCTCTGCCAAAAAATAAAAATTCAAGCTAAATGGAGCTTGCACTGGGACAACCTGTCTATATAATTTACCCAGAATGCATTGCAATGTAAAAAAAATATGACGACGTGCGTGTCATTAATTTTTAAAAACTTAACCTACAGTATGTTTACGATATTGTTTTTATAGCTGAAGTAATTCTTCATTAAATGAGGTCTATTGTTCCAACAAGTTGGAGATCCCTTTTAAGATTCGGGGACCCAGAATCTGCTGAGTCATTTGTTACCGTAGTGATTCCCGCTTCTTTTGTGGAGAGGAAGAAGGGGAGCCACACCTACAAGTAGTGACCAGACTCTTGACAGTTACTGTTGCCATAGTGATTCCCGCCTTTTCTGGGGCACAGAGGGAGAAGGCGGAGCTACAACCAGAACTAGACAAAAGCTATCAACTAGCATCAATATATTTTTTGAACTGTTGCCGGCAGGAGATTCTGCTGGTCACTTGTGTAAATTTTAATCAGTCTAAATTGTTTTTTTTGTCAGTAATATGACAAAAACAGCCTTCTGGTTTTGAAGATATATTTTGTAACTGAAATAAAATGAGTGTTTGTGTTTGTGCAAACTTTGACACACAACATGGAGGAGTTGAAGAAAAATAAAACACTACCGGTAGTTTTATGCATATTTTTTGTATGTAAAAAAGGACAAAGAGGAATTTGATTGGAACAAATTTTGGCAAGTTTAACATCATTACACTCTTAATGTAAACATTCTGTCGGAAAAATGTCCCCAAAAAAAAAAAAAACTTCAACCATCTGTGTAAAAATGATTTATACAAAGTCCAACTTTCTGTGATCAGTTCAAACTCTAGTATTACAGTAACGTTAGAAGTTTTCAGTCTTACCCTTTCGTTGAAGACCACGTACGCCCAGTTGTCGGCTGCCTTCTGCAACACGAACACGATGTTGCCCGGCACTACGGCCAACTCGTCATTGGTCTCAGGATCAAACTCAAACAGCACGGTGTGGGGCTCTCCTTCTAAAGCTCTGAGAAACCAACATGTCCACAAGGCCAAATCCAACAAAAAGGGTTATTCAACAATAAAACCACACGATGCTGGGTTGTGTGTTCAGCCTTGAAGGTTTACCTCAGAACCTCAGGTTCTTTTGGAGTAGCTGGACCACCTTCAACCTGAACATCAGACATTCAGTTAATCGTTAATCTGTTCCCTGTTCTATATTTTAAATTAAACGAAACACAAAACAAATGATTTTCTGTTACCTGTGGCTGTAACGGTGCAAATCCAGAGAACTCATCCTGAGGAACCACGGAAGCAACAACCTGACGATGAAATAAAGTTAATGCTAATGTAGGTACCGTCTACAAATAAATTCAGATATAACACCAAAGACTAACATTCCTTGAACCGAAGAACTCTTCTTTTGAAAAATGATGCAGTTGAAGCTAAGTTTGGTAATAAAACACGAATCTTTCCTTAATAAAAGTTACCTTAGCTTTGCCCAGGTAGTCCTTTTTCTCCAGCTCAGCGACATAGTGCTTGTTTGGTTTGAACATCATCTTTGAAGGGAACTCGACTAGTTTGAAAAGTTTTTGTTTCTGTCATGAAAATTTAATTACAAGGATTAATCAAATTATTTCTTGTGCATTATGGATCTTGAACAGCTGGAACACATCAACGTGAATGGGGCTAAAAAAGTTCTGTTTTCAATTACTAAAACCACGTGTGCAGTTATCTTTAAAAAAAAAATATATATATACTGTATATATACAGTATATATATATATATATATATATATATATAT
>JBBPBX010049896.1:0-13999 GCA_038048925.1 Garcialebias charrua | reverse complement strand
ATATAGATAGATAGATAGATAGATGTGGAAGTGGTGGTGCAGAGGTTAAGAAGGTGCACTTGTGATCGGAAGATTGATGGTTCAAGCCCCGGAAACGACAACATAAAAAATGTGGGTTGGATAAGTGAAGCAGTCACACCTGTCTCCACCCTCATTTGCCCCACTCTGGGCCCTTGAGCAAGGCCCTTAACCCTCACCATCTGCTCCCCTGGGCACCCTAGATATCAGCTCTCTGCTCCACACAGAGGGCTGTGGTAGCTCAGTGGTTTGTGGTTGTGTCAGAAAGGGCATCTTGCATCTTTTTACGCATCTTGCGTAAAAACAATTGCCAAATCTTCATGCGACTAGCTCGCTGTGGCGACCCTTGACAAAGGGTGAAGCCGAATTTTATATATATATATATATATATATATATATGTATATATACTTTGTATTTATATATACAGTATATACTTTGTGTATGCATATATAATACAGTATTTAATATAAACCACAGTATTATTGGAAACAGTGGCAGAAAGTGGTGGAGTCTTGTGAAGGTATTTAAAATGTTTGAGAATTTTGTGTTTGCTATGGGCAGTGCTTTAGGTTGATCATGCTATGATGATACCACCCACATCAAGGCAGTACACGTTATATTGAAAAACTTAGAAACTGTTTAGACTTGAGTAGTGTTGAAGCTTGCCATGACTAGACTGGACAATGCCCAAATGACAATAGTGTTTAAAGGGCCGTCCATCAATCCATCCATCCATTATCTTCTGCTTATGCCGAAGTCGGGTCACGAGGACAGCAGCTTGAGCAGCGAGGCCCAGACATATCTTTCCACAGCCACCTTCCAGCACTTCTGGGAGGATTCCAAGGCGTTCCCAGGCCAACCGAGAGACATTGTCTCTCCAGTGTGCCCTGGGTCTTCCCCGGGGTGTCCTCCCAGTCGGACATGCCTGAAGCACCTCCCTAGAAGCACCTCCCTAGGGATGTGCCCAGGGAGCATCCTTACCAGATGACTGAACCACCTCAACTGGCTCCTCTTGACGTGGAGGAGTAGTGGTTCTACTCTGAGTCTCTCCCGGATAACTGAATTTCTCATCCTATCTCTAAGGGAGAGTCCAGCTACCCTGCAGAGGAAACTGATTTCAATTAGGAACGGGGCTGATCCGATCCAATATCGTCCTTCAATATCAGCATAATTTTCTTATCATATTTTTCCGATTCAACCTGCAGAGATTTCCAATCCATGATGCATGTCTGTGTCTGCTGAAACGTCTCCACACGTGATTCCCTGCCGGCTGCTCAGCAAGTTGGCATCAAATAACGGAATGGATTTCCTGAACGGAGACGTGTCTCATGAAATCCAGAGTAATAAGACCCGCCTCGCATTCAGGAAATACATTTCATAGTTTGCAGCTGGCTAAAACATGAGGAAATATGTGAGGGCTGAGCAAGGCATATCTGCTGTGCAAAAGTATTTTACACTAGAAACACCAAGCAAAGCAAGACAGCAATGTGCAATGTCTGCGGAGCCACTGTATAGAGAGGAGGAAGCTCCGTTGCAACCTACAATACAACAAACTTAATCAAACATAGAGCCACATTAAACCACTGTAAAGTTAAGGCCCCGGCAGAGCTCTGCGTAAGGCAGTATGCCGCTGTAAGCCGTACGTACACAGAGGCACAAGCGTAGCCCCGCAGGGCACGAACGCGCAAAGCTCAAATTTTACGACCGCGGAGGCGAAGCACGTTGTCTCACAATAAACTGCCCGGTGCCGGATTGTTTTGTATGTGACACAAATGTATTAAATTCCCCTTATTCATCCCTGATCTGGACTTTTCTTTTGTTTTTTTGCCAAAAGTCAAGTGATCGCTTGCTTCCTCCTCCGTTGACTCCATGACTGAAATGATGAGAAATGAATGAATTTGTCACGAGCAAATTAAACTCATGTCCTACGTGGCTGCACGAGGTTCTACAGATTTCCTGGTGGGCTGTGGGCTGCAGGACCAGCGCTCCCTGTTTTTATTTTTATTTTTTAGAACTTTTTATTAACATATAAAGTTTAGAACACCGCAGCGGCTGCAGCCAGAGCCAGCTCGTGCCTTTTTTTTCCCCACCCGACCTGTCAATCAATTCAGTAGGCGTGTCAGCAAATGACCAATCAGCGACCTCAGTTTGTCCCGTAGGTAAACGCTCTGCGCGCAGCTGCTCAAATACGACAAGAATTTGGAGCAAAAACACGAGCATTTAACGCGAGAACGAATGCAGAGCTGTGCTGTGAGCGCGCGCGTTCTGTGCGCGCGCGTCGAGCGCCGTTCGGCCAAACGCAGAGCTTTGCCTGGGCCTTTAGTTTTATGTTGGACATTGGAGCTCCATAGCTTCAGCGGTGTGTTCTTCTCATTCAGTCCAAAGCAGGCAGTCTGATTTTGGTCAGCTGCGCTCAATCTCAGTCTGCCGCCCATTTCGGAGGATGGGCAGATTGAGCGCAGTTGACCAAAATCAGACTCCCAGCTTCTGATTGAACGAGATCAACACCCAGCTGAGCTGAGTTCTTAAGTTTACAGAGAAGTTGCAAACTTCATCATAATTAATGACCATCTACCAGCTGTAGAAAACAACACATTTCGCAGCTTGATTGAATACTTGCAGCCAAGATATAGTTTACCCTCCAGGAGATATTTATCAGTACGATAGCAGACAATCATAAAAAAAGCACATGAATTGAAAATTACAAGAAAATTATATGGAATGGAATTAACCTGTATAAATAAAGGTTGAATCAAAAAACAATGATGATGATATTGGAACGGTATCGGCCCATATTGAGATCTAGGTATCAGAATCGGATCAGAAGTTAAAAAAAAGAGAAAAAAAAAGTGGATTGGTGCATCCCTAATTTCAATAGCCTGTATCCACAATCTCATTCTTTCGGTCACTACCCAGA
This sequence comes from Garcialebias charrua, assembly GCA_038048925.1. Taxonomy (NCBI): domain Eukaryota; kingdom Metazoa; phylum Chordata; class Actinopteri; order Cyprinodontiformes; family Rivulidae; genus Garcialebias; species Garcialebias charrua. Next base: position 11,063 of record JBBPBX010049896.1, on the reverse strand, counting down.
GCTCGTGACCATAGGTTAGAGTAGGAACGTAGACCGACCTGTAAACAGAGAGCTTTGCCTTGCAGCTCAGCTCTCTCCTCACCACAACAGACCAGTACAGAGTCTGCAATACTGCAGATGCTGCACCAATCTGTCTGTCAATCTCATGTGCCATTCTTCCCTCACTCGTGAACAAAACCCAGAGATACTTGAACTCCTCCACTTGAAGCAGAACCTCACCCTTGAACTGAAGAAAGCAGTCCACCCTTTTCCAGTTGAGGACATGGCGTCAGATTTGGAGGGGCTGATTCTCATCCCAGCCACGTCACACTCAGCTGCGAATCACTCCACTGAAAGCTGAAGATCATGGCATAATGACGTCAACAGGACCACATAATCTGCAAAGAGCAGAGATGGAATCCTGAGGCCGCCAAACCTGAAACTCTCTGCCAGCTGGCTGCACCAAGAAATTCTGTCCATGATAGTTACGAACAGAATCGTGACAACGGACAGTCCTGGTGCAGTCCAACTCCCATCCTGAAGGGGTCCAACTTACTCCCGGTAATGCAAACCAAACTCTCACACCACTTGTATATGGACTGAACAACCCGTAACAATGCCCACCCCCCCAATCCCATACTCCCAGAGCATACCCCACAGTGTACCCCAAGGAACATGATCGAATGCCATCTCCAAGTCCACAAAATACATGTAGACTGGATGGGCAAACTCCCATGGCCCCTTGAGTACCCTAGTGAGGGTAAAGAGCTGATCCAGTGTTCCATGGCCAGGATGGAACCCACACTGTTCATCCTGAACCTGAGTTTCAATCAACGATCTGACTCACTTTTCCAGTACCTCTGAATAGACCTTACCAGGGAGGCTGAGAGTAATGTCCCTATAATTGGAGCATACCCTCCGGCCCCCCTTTTTGAAGAGGGGAACTGGCACCCCTGTCTGCCAATCCAGTGGCACTGCCCCTGATGTCCATGCAATGTTGCAAAGGCATGTCCCTCACTAGGTTGGTTGAGGTCAACAACACCCCACCTTCAATGAACACAGTGTTAGTAAAGTGCTGCTTTCCTCTCCTCAGCCACCTGATGGTTTGCCAGAATCTCCTCAGAGCTGACTGAGAGTCTATATTTAAGGTCTTTCCGAACTCCTCCCACATCCAAGCCATTGCCTCAGCAACAGCTAAGGCTATGTATCGCTTGGCCCTCCGGTACTCCTCAGCTGCCTCCAGAGTCCCACTGGCCAACAAGGCCCCATAGGACTCCGTCTTAAACTTGACAGCCTCCCTAACCCGGGATGTCTACCACCGAGTTCGTGGATGGCCTCAGTGAGAAGCACCAACAACCTTGCGGCCACAGATCAAGGCAGCTACCTCAACCAGTGAGGTGCAGAACATGGCCCACTCAGACTCAACGCCCCCCACCTCAGCTGGGATGTGGTTAAAGTTCTCCTGGAGGTGTGAGTTGAAGATCTTTCTGATGGGTTATTTTGCCAAGTGTTCCCAGCAAACCCTCACTACATGTTTGGGTTTACCAGGTCTGTCCAACATCTTCCCCTGCCATCTGATCCAACTCACTACAAGGTGGTGATCAGATGACAGCTCAGCTCCGCTTGTCATGCGTGTCCAAAACAAACGCCCACATATCAGATGACACAACTATGAAGTCAATCTTCGATCTACGACCTAGGGCATCCTGATGCACTTATGGACACCCTTATGTTCGATGGTGTTTGTGATGGACAAACTATAGCACAGAAGTCCACTTGGGTTCAGATCAGAGAGGTCATTTTTCCCAATCACGCCCTTCCAGGACACACTGTCATTACCCATGTGGGAATTGAAGTCCCCCAGCAGAATAAAGGAGTCCCCAGCTCGAACACCTTCCAGCATCTCTGCCAAGGACTCCAAGAAGGCCAGATACTCTGAACTGCTCTTCAGTGCATAGGCACAAACAACAGTCAGAGCCAGTCTCCCCAACCAACAGCAAAGGGAAGCCACCCTCTCATCTACCAGGGAAACTCTAACACACAGGCCCCAAATTGTGGGGCTACAAGTAGAGCCACACCAGCTCAACACTTCTCACCATGGGTAACTCCAGAGTGGAACGAGGTTCAGCCCAACTCAAGGAGATTGGTTCCAGAACCCATAATGTGTGTCAAAGTGAGCCTAACTATTTCTAGTCAGTACCTCTCAACCTCGCACAAAAACTCAGGCTCTTTCCCTACCAGAGAGTTCACGTTCCATGTCCCAAGAGCCAGCTTTGATAAGCCAGGGTCAGAGCTCCAAGGTCCCTGCCTTCTGCCACTGCCTGTAGACCTGTAAATGTCTACAGGATTTAATAGCCCTTTAACAGCAACAAAATAGATTATTTGACAAGCAAGTGCCTTTATTAAAGTTGTCTCAATGCGGTGAAGGAATTTAGGTCCACTCTTGTTTACAATAATGTTTTTGTTCAATTAAAATTTCAGGGATTTATTTATGTAGTTTTTCTAAAATTCAGCCACAGTGCTTTTTGACTTTGATTATAGCTTTGTTACAATTAGATTCTTGTCTTTTCAGCCATTCTGATGTAAAACTGATGCTTTGCACATCATTTTTTTCTTGTGGCAGGACCTAATATTAGCCAAGTACTTGTATTAATAATTTAGCAAACAACCTCACAAATTACAATTACATATTGTAACCGTGAGTTCATACTGAAACCGTGAGTTCTGTTCTAATAACTGCTGATCTGGGTGCTGCACTGCTGGGCCACAGCCACCATCGTTAGGCCTGTGAGCCTCGTGGAAGGGCCACGTGGTTCAGCGAACAAACCAAAGACCTGCTACCACTAGATCACAAACTCTGTAAGTATGAGAAATAAAGGACAAAAGTCACCAGACTCTGTAAATATGAAAAATAGAGGACAAAAGTCACCAGACCCGGAGGGAAACAACTCAGTAGAAATGCAAGACTTTAAAGAATCACTCAACTTTATGAGTGAACAAATAGAAAATTTAAAAAAAAAATGGATTCCCAGGCCGGTCTGGTTAAAGAAATAAGAGAACTGAAAGAACTGATAATTAGCAAAGACAATAAAATTGCTGAACTAGAACGAAAAATAGAGGATTTAGAACAATACACAAAGCAAGACAACGTGGTGATCTCAGGACTTGATGTTAGTAAGTGTCGGACACATAAAAGAGCTCCTAATAACAGTGACCCAAATGAGTATGAATCTCAGGAAGAACAAGAGACTCTGGAGGAACATGTAGTTACTTTCTTACAGGACATGAACATTGACATAGACTATGGGGACATTTCGTTCTGTCACACCCTGCCCAGTAATTCACCAAGATTCAAACCGTCAGTAGTCGTCAAGTTCATTAGCAGGAATACAAAAAACTATGTTATGCATAATAAAAGAAATCTGCAGGGATCAAAAGTTTACATAAATGAACATCTAACCAAAAAAAAAGGAAAAATTGCAAAGGAAGCAAGGTTGTTAAAAAACAAAAACAAAATAGCATCAACATGGACAAGAAATGGATACATCTTTATCAAAACAAAGGAAGGGTCTCAGCCTAAAATGATAAAAGAGCTGACGGATCTGGATGAACTCAGGAGATGAAAAATTACAAATCAATGAAACAACTCACACTCAAAATGGATAAAATATACAGTGAAATGAACAAATACATTAGAACATGACAACATACGAAGACTCAGAACCTAAAATATATAATGTTGAAAATGTGATTGATGCAAATTTTTTTCCTGTAATAAAAGATAGCGAATATTATAATGAAGAGCAGTTTAATGACATCAATATATCAAATGGAGTTCTCTCTATTATTCACTTTAATAGCAGAAGTATAAATGCAAACATATCCAAAATAACAGATTACTTAAAACAGTTAAATAGAACTTTTACAATAATAGCGCTGTCAGAGACATGGCTCAATGATGATAACACAAGTAATATTCACATCGAGGGGTATGAATTATATCATATGAACAGAAATAATAAAAGAGGTGGTGGAGTCGCTCTATTTGTCAATAATGAAATAAAATGTAAATTAAATAGTGAAATGTCAATAATAGTTGATAATATTATGGAAATGATAACAATAGAAATAATAAACAAAAACGATAAAAACATAATAATAAGTTGTGTATATAGATCACCAGGAGCAAATATAGAAATATTCACGGATAAAATCTTGGAGCTAATGGAGAAGAGTTTTAATAAAAATGTTTTTTTGTGTGGAGACTTTAACATTGATATGGGAAATAAAACAGATTCAAATAACATAAGCACATTTATAAACTCAATGTACAGTTTAAATATGTATCCATTGATATCAAAGCCAACAAGAATTACAACTCATAGTGCCACAATAATTGATAATATTTTCACAAATATAACAAATGGGGACGTGATAGGTGGTATCTTAACGACCGACTTAAGTGATCATTTACCAGTTTTCACAATCTATAAAAATGATCAAAGCATCACAAAAGCAGTCACAATGAAGAAAAAGATCATAAGCACGTCAAAAAAGTTTTGGAAAAATTGAAAGAGGATCTAGATAAACAAGACTGGAATGATGTGTATGTTGAAGATGCGAACAGAACATATAGGGACCAAGATGGTGTAGTGGCAGAGAATCAAACTTGTTATCCCAAGGACCCAGGTTCAAACCCCGGCCACGGCACACCAACTTGGGGTGTCTATGAGCACACATCTATTTTCCCAGCTCCCCGAGTGCAACTACACTGCTCATTGCACCACCTGGTGGTGGTTGGGTTAAATGCAGAAGACCAATTTCGTCTGTCAAGTATGGGAACATACACAGATGACAAATGTGACATATTATTATTATATATGATGAGTTTATGAATATCTTGGAAGCTCTGTATGAAAAGAATTGTGTGCAAACAAATTACACAAAGAGAAATACGATTGATCAACCATGGATGACAAAAGGGTTGAGAAATGCTTGTAAAAAAAGAATTATTTGTATTCATGTTTCTTGAAATTGCGAAGTCAGAGCGCTGAAGAAAAATATAAAAAGTATAAAAATAAATTAGTAGGGATTATAAGGAAACATAAGAAAGAATATTATAGTAAATTATTAGATAAAAGTAATGGTGATATGAAAGCAACATGGCGAGTAATGAATAGTGTCCTGAAGAATCATAAAGCAAAAACTGGTATTTCAAAATATTTTGTAAAAGACAACGATGAAATTCATGATGAAAATGAAATTGTAAATGGATTTAATCAATATTTTGTGAATGTTGGATCAAGCCTTGCAGCTAAGATACCAAAAGTAGATAAAAATGTGATCCACTCAATTACAGGTTGTGCAAATAGTATTTTTCTAAATGGAACTAACAAAGAGGAAATAATGAATGTAGTAAAACATCTTACAGACAAGAGATCGAAAGACTGGGTGGACATGGATATGATGTTTGTGAAGGACATAATGAGCCATGTTATTGAGCCGTTCACATACATATGTAACTTATCATTTTCAACAGGAATATTTCCAGATAATATGAAAGTAGCTAAGGTCGTTCCTCTTTTTAAAAATGGTGATAAATGTGTATTCAACAATTATAGACCTATATCCTTGTTACCACAGTTTTCAAAAATTCTTGAAAAACTATTTGTAAACAGACTAGATCAATTTATAGATAAACAAAATATTCTAAGCAACAGTCAGTATGGGTTTAGATCAAAAAACTCTACATCAATGGCTCTCATGGAATTAATGGAACAAATAACTACTGCTGTCGATCAAAAACAATATTGTATCAGTATTTTTGTTGATTTAAAAAAAGCATTCGATACTATTGATCACACCATTCTCCTTGAAAAACTGAACAAATATGGTATTAGAGGACCAGCATTACAGTGGGTATCTAGCTACTTAAAAGATAGGAAACAATTTGTACAAATAAATGATGTAAGATCTGACCTCTGTAATATCACATGTGGAGTTCCCCAAGGCTCTGTACTTGGACCAAAGCTTTTTATTTTATATGTGAATGACTTGGTAAATGTGTCAGGACTCCTTAAATGTGTACTTTTTGCTGATGATACCACTTTTTTCTGTTTAGGTGAAGATATAGAACAAATGTTGGAATTGATAAAGACAGAATTTGTCAAGATACAAACTTGGTTTAAAATAAATAAATTATCATTAAATCTAGAAAAAACTAATTACATGATATTCGGTAATAAAAAGAAAACTGTTGATGTTCCACTCAAAATTGAGGATGTTGAGATTTGTAGAGTGAGTGAGGTGAAGTTTTTGGGTGTTATCATTGATGACAAACTGACATGGAAACAACACATAAATTCTGTAAGAATAAAAATAGCTAAATCGATTGCAGTACTGTACAAAGTCAGAGACCTATTGAATGATAAAGCTCTGTATTTGTTGTATAACACAATCATTGTTCCACACTTAATCTATTGTATTGATGTTTGGGGGAATGCGTGTAAAACAATCACAAAGCCTATTTTTGTATTACAGAAAAGAGCTGTAAGAATTATCACTAGAAAACATTACCGTCATCCATCAAGTACATTATTTTATCAACTGAAGTTATTGAAGTTCCATGATTTGGTAGACTATAATATTTTATCAGTTATGTATAGGGCTCAAAATAATGCATTACCTTTAAATATCCAAATGCATTTTGTTAAAAGACAAAGTTGTTATAATCTTAAGGGGACAGAGATGTTTGTAAAACCACAATTCAGAACTAGTTTGAAGGGACGTTCTACCTCAATCCAGGGAATTAGATTATGGAATGGCTTGGAGAATGTAGTTAAAAATGCCAAGTCAATGTTTACATTTAAGAAAATGATCAAAACAAATGTGTTAAAAAATATATATGAAATAGCGTAATGTGTATTGTATTAGTTAGAAAATTAGAAAGAGTTAGTCATTTTGTACTGTTGGTTGAAGATTATTATTGTTTAATCTGATTGTTGGAAAAAGTTGGTTGAAGATTATTATTGTTTACATGGTTGATTATTGTTGTTTAATCTGATTGTTGGAAGTAAGGGGCAGATATAATAAGATTTATTCTTCTTTCTGCTACCTTTCATTTTTTTAATATTTTGTACACTATCATTTATGAGATTGTCTTGTATTGTTTCTTTTGTAAAAAAATGAACAAATTTAATAAACATAAACATCAACAAACATATACTTTGCAATACCCAAGGTTATCTGAAAGACCTGACAACGGTATAGTGCCCAGATTCTGACTGCAAAACAAGCTTAAATCATCACAACTGTGCTTGGTAGTAATCATAGAGCCATGCTGCTTTCACTGTGTCTGGTTTCCCCTAAACCTCGGACTGTGCATGTGACCAAACATCTTCCCTTTGGACTAAATAATTTTGCTCCAGAAATTTTATGGTTTGTTGAGATGCAATTTTGCAAACCTAAGAATTGCTGTCATGTTTTCTTTATAGACTAGAGGCTGCTCCTGGTAACCCTTTTAAACAAGCCATACTTTTTTTTTTCAGCTGTACAGTTGTAGACATTAAACATGCTAACTGAGGCCTGTAGGCTATAAAACGCAGCTCTTGGATGTTTGCAGTTTTTATGAGTATTGCACAGTCTGAGCGTGGGGCAAACTTGCTGGGACAACCTCTTTGGGAAAGATTAGCAACTGTCTTAAATGTTTTTACAGTACTGAATGGTTTCTCTGAAATAAAATAAATCAATACATTTTTATCAGTAGAAAACTGATGAAGTTGTCCCGATGATGGGCTCAAAGTTCTTTGAAAATTGCATCGGAACACTTGCCAGATTGAATAGCATTCCCTCCAAGAGATCATAACAGGACTGAATGCTTTCATGCAGGGAATTAGCGATTACTGGTCGCACTCAGTATTGATTAGCTATTTAACAGTATTTGATTACTATTATGTAGCCACTTCATGTAACTCATATCAAGCAGTACTATTAGACTTAGTTCTTTTCACTCTGTTTCTACATTCCCTCTGTTTTTATCAAATAAGAAGGATTGATAGTGTCACATGTTCATGGTTATCTATTGTTGTAGTTTTTAAATTTAGGATCTGAAAGTATATTGTCCTAATAGTAAAAAAATAATAATAAAGCAAAAAAATTGCAGTCACTTTTTATTTTATTTACCATGACTGTACTTTTGTCTTTCATGTAAAGCCAAAACCCATTACATCACATCAACAGATGTCATTTCTTCTTAAAATGAAAAATGATTACGTGAGTTGGCCACTTCACTGCTAAGGCTGTGTGAATTCAACCATTCTACCTTCTCAGTTTGGCGAATACAGTCAAAGGCAGTGTCTCGAGGACAGAAAGAGAGCACCAGTGTATATCTGTCACCAGATAGCATCTTATGGCTTGTTGCCCAATCCCTCGGTCCTTCAAGTGTGGTATTAATAGGTCTGCCAACTCCTTGGAATTGTGTGAGTATGCATAACTGCAAATGTTGTGCATACACCACTGTGTTGCTACAGTCCTTGAATTTTGTGTTTTAAACATGTGGAGGAGGTGTAAGGTTAGGGGACAGTTGAACAGGTATGAATGAATGTGAAAGTCTGATGTCAAAGCAAGCGTGAACATAAAAGTCTAGGTTTCTGCATGTTTGGGGGAGATGGGGTAGAGGTAGGGCAGCTGAACTGTGACCAGAAGTCCCATGTTTGATCCTCAGCCATTCCAACATGTCGTGATGTCTCGGAGCAAGACACTCTTGCAATATTCTAAACAATGTTTCTAAGCTCTAAACGCTCTAAAAGAGCACGGTATGTCATGATTTCCCTCTCTCTGCCTCCGGCTGCTCTCTTCCATCTGCCAGTGCTCTCAGCCACCCCCTCTTCTCTTCTGCAGAGCAGAGATATGACACGCTGCAGGAGTAAGCTTCTCATGCAGCTGTGGGCTGTGCACAGGTGCAACTGGTGCTAAATAATTTAAAATAATTAATTTAAAATAAAAATTCCATGCCAATCATGCGGTTAATCCACCAGCCAGCCAAATGTGTGTTACAAAGTATATCCAATCTCATTTTGAAAAACCGTGATTATATTCATAATTCTAGAATTGCGCCACTCGGGGTGGCTGCATGTTGGAGTTGCTCTGTTACATTCATTGAGATTTTGCTTTGGAAACTTTTAAATTCCTGTTTTTCTGGATGTAAATCATTTTTGGATGATTGTTTCCTCTGGTATCTGATGCTGTGCAGCTGGAAGGATTTTTACTGAAGCTTTTTAAAAAAAAATACTTTTGGACATTTTTTATGATGCATAACCGTAACGTTTTTTTTTTTTTTCAATAACCGGGAGCTGCTGATTAATACTTTGTATCTCAAAAGCTCAAATAATATCTCAACTACACCCCCAAATCTCAAATGAGTTAAAAAGGAGGCTCCGTGGATGCATCCCCATCTACCTGCTGGCTGTGCTAGTGTCTGACCACTGAGATCCTAAGATATCCTAAGGAGATCCTGGAACTGGCAATAAACATTGCTTGTGACAGCAGAAGGACTGGGATCATCCCCGACACATGCAGCTGTCTGTCTGCAGTGTAGAGCTCAGCAGGCTGCTGGGATAGGTAGCCATCGTTCTGGGAGGAGTTCTGCCCAACATTCGGGCGGTCCTGCAGCCCAGGGGAACTGAAAGGCCAACAGAGTCTGGGTGGACGGATTGGACAACATCTATGGCCAGTTTCTTTGGATCCACCGTGGGCCGGACCATTACAAGAGATTCTGTCTGTCTATCAGTGTCTATAACATCTCTTAAAGAAATGAGGCTAATGAGTTACAAAATTTAAGTTTCCTTTGGGATTAATAAAGTATTATTGAATTTAATTTATTTCATAATCAGATTATTTCTGCTAACAACATTTTTGTGTTTCTTCTAACTTCTTTCTGCTAATTTCAGCTTGATATGCTCTTTTCAGCTTGTTTCTGCAAGTTTCAGCATACTATTTCAGCTACTATTTAGCTGTTTATGCTAATTTAAGCCTTTTCAACTAATTCCACATTGGTTGCACTCATTTCAACTTGTTTCAGCCTAACTCAGCCTAAATATGCTCTCTTTTCTTCCTTATTATAATTTCAGCTTTTTTGTGCTTTTTTTGGGTGCTTTTTATGCAAATTTCAGTCTTTTTAATATAATCTCTATTTTTATCTATTTCTGCTTCTTTCAGCCTAATTGGTCAAAAATGTGTTCTTTCTGTTTTCTTCTGCTAATTTAAACTTGTTCTACCTTTTCAGCTACTTTTTTTTAGCATGTTTTAGCTAATTTCAGCTGTTTTCAGATAAATTCAAGTTTTTTGTTGTAATTTCTGCTACTTTCAGCCTATTTAACTTATTTCTGCTAATTTCAGGTTGTTATTACATTTTCAGCTTAACCATTCTAGTTTCAGCCATTTCTGCTATTTCAGCTATACTATTTTGCTGTTTTATGTTAATTTTGGCTTTTTCAGCCAATTCCATATTTTGTAAGCACATTTCAGTTCGTTCCACTGCCTTCCGGTAGTTTAAGCTTCTTTCTACCTTTTCAGCTATTTTCAGCACTTTGTTGAAATATATCATCTTTTTTTAGCTACTGTACATTCCTAACCTTTTGGTGTGCAAATTTCTGCTTATTTAAACATAATTCAGCAAATGTATTTCTGCTTCTTTTGCTAACAGGCTTGTTCTTCAATTTCAGCTACATTTTAGTATATTTTGGCTAATTTCAGCTGTTTGTTTTAGCAAGTTCTTCAGCAGTAAGCATCCACACTGCATTTTTGCAGGAATTCAATTTCTCTAGTTACTGTATTTATACATTTTATTGTACGTCAAGTATGGCAGGCAAAAACCGAACAAACAAACAAACAAACAAAAAACTTTTCAGTCATGAAACAGCAGCAGGAGGGAGAAATACTATAATCACATGCATTACTGTTTAGTTTTGACCACAAACATTGTGTTTGCAAAAACACACATCATTGAAGAACATTTATGAAACATTTCAAATGAAAGGCTTTTTACAACAAGCTGAGAGAATATTTTAGTTTTTTTTTTAAATTGT
>JBBPBX010049895.1:0-25183 GCA_038048925.1 Garcialebias charrua | reverse complement strand
GCCTTCTGCTTCTCCTCCTGTAAAAAGGCCTCACACAGGTTCTTTAAAGCCAAGTTACGAGGAGGGTCACTCTTTGACTTCCTCTTGCAGAATGGACACTCCAGCGTTGTCTTCACCCTCCACCAGCCCTGCAGACAGGTTCTGCAGAAGCTGTGGCCGCAGGACAGGACCACAGGCTCTGTAAAGATCTCATGGCAGACAGAACATGACAGATTGTCTGATCTGGACGACATCTTGTCTGTAAATGAAGAGGAAAACTAAAACCTGTCAGCAAAGTCCGTTCTCTGAAAGTTACTTTCACAAAATGGAGTCTGCAGCAGAACGTCCAGTAATCCCAGTGGTTCCAGTGTTTCTTCTGAGTTTCAGTGTATCAAAAGAGAATCTTGTGATTTTTTTCCAGTCAGAAACAAGGAGTTCCTGTTTGTGAGTCAGCTTGTGGGCTAAATATTCTGCCTCTCTGCGCATGTTAATCACAGCAGGTTTTTATCTCACCTGACGTTCATCAGGTGTGTACCATCAAGACACTCAACCAGTTGAGAACCATTGAGATTGACCAGCAAAATGTCTTTAGGAACAAAGAAGAGTTGTTTGATTCAACTTGTTTGTAGAACAGTCCAATTTATTATAGTCGAACATAAAAGTTTTGAAGTGATGTTAATTGAATTTATTGATATAAAGAGATCACACTTAACAAATTCAAATGTGTGCAGCCAACTTTTGTTTTTAAAATGATTAAATAATCCTCTCACCCTGGGAAAAGAACAGCTAATTTAAATAATTAAAAGATATAAAACAATCTGACATTTATGTATATGATGAGTGGATAGACATTTCTGACCAAAACAAACTAAAATAATTTTAGTTTCTTTATGTTTATGATAACTGAATGCATGGACGTTTCTGACTTTGTACCTTTAAGAGCTGCAGGAGCTAAAATCCTCAGTTGAAATAGTACACAGGATAGTACACATGGTACACAGGTAAATGTACAGTGATATGTTCACATCAAGTAGACGTAATAATTAGGGATGCACCGATCCACATTTCTCACTTCCGATCCGATACCGATACTTATTAACTCAGTATCGACCGATACCTTTCCCGATCCGATACTGTTCAGGTATTTGACTCTGTATAATGAAACTTTTGCACCCAAACTATTCATTTTAACATTGTGTGAGATAAACCCAATGAAGACACTCTTAAGCCTTACAATAGGGAACCCCCTATTGTAAGGCTTAAGAGTGTCTTCATTGGGTTTATCTCACACAATGTTAAAAAGGGCAGTCACAGATTGTGATTGAACACAAGTGCTCTTTGAAGCTGGATCGGAAAAGTATCGGCAGGTTTGATCCGATACCCGATACTTAAATAATGCTGGTATCGGATACCGATACCGATACTGGATCGGATCTGCCCCATCCCTAGTAATAATAAGTGAGAAACATTTGTTTGTCATGCATAAAATGCCAGATAGAAAAATCTTAAAATCCAGGTTACATTATGCTTAATGTGAAAGACATCAAAGACTAAATATTTGTCAACATTTAATAAAAGAAAAACAACAAAACAACACAAAACTTGTTCATTTGGACCCAGACGAGCTCTGAACAGAGATGAAATCCTCAAAAACACCCCTCTGTTGTGTGCTTGTGCAGAAGTTCATCCTGATGAGCAACCCCAGCCGAGTTTATACAGTCATCCAGTCGGACCTGCCGGCAGCCAACGGGATCATCCACATCATCGACCGGCCAATCACAAACACGCTGTCTGACAGGTCGCCTAAAGATGAACAGGTGAGCTGCAGATGGCTCGCACCACTCAGTCAGCAGCTTTTGACATTAAAATGAACAATGTTTGTTGAACTTTTGTCTCTTTTCTTTGTCAAGTTTGCAGACAAGACGATTGGGGAGATTCTGACCCAAGATGTAAAGTTCAACCGCTTCTTGTCTTTGGTTGACGTGAGTTTGCAGAATTCATTTCTTTTAATATAAGAAACTAACAGGCGTTCGTTCAAAATAACTCATTTACAAATCCAGAGGGCCAAAAGAATGTGCATTGGTTGTTTTATTTTCACAGAAGCTTTAGTTAGTTGTGACTTAAGATGCCCATTTTTTTTAAATTCTTTCATTTTCTTTGTGGATCAACAGCTGGGACAAACCATCTGTAATTGATCAAATGTCTAATAACCTGTGATGAAACTGTGCAGATCCTTAATTCAGCTGTTTGTGGGCCTATTTTCTTCTAAATGACTTATGGCCTCTGTCCGTCCTTGCATCTGTGCATGATGTGAGCATGATAACTTAAAAACTAAGGGAGACACTGACTTCCATTTTGGCATAAGAAAGATATACAGGGGGTCCCCGACTTATGAGTGCTCTTACTTACGAGCAGTGCTGGGCACCGCTAATTAAAAAATTAGTTCCACAATTTCTAAAACGCTTATTAATTTTTTTAGGTCCACAATTTCAAAAGCACAAATGTCTTATGAAAATTAGGGGAAGCTAATCTAATCCGCTATTTATATATTTCTATATTATATATATATATATATATATATATATATATATATATATATATATATATATATATATATATATATATATATATATTTATATATAGCCGGCAGCGTTATCAATATTTGCACTACACTGCCAACTGAAAAGTAACAAAAATGATCCTAAAAGGATGAAATTACAAAAATCAAAGGATTTATTTAATACTTTACGTACATATATTCTATTCGGCCACGAAATTAACAAAAAATAGAATGATCTTTTAATCCCTAAAACCACGTTTAAATCTCAAATACACGGGTGTGTCGCCACCGCATTTATACATAAAAGTAACCCAAATACANCGCTAATTAAAAAATTAGTTCCACAATTTCTAAAACGCTTATTAATTTTTTTAGGTCCACAATTTCAAAAGCACAAATGTCTTATGAAAATTAGGGGAAGCTAATCTAATCCGCTATTTATATATTTCTATATTTATATATATATATATATATATATATATATATATATATATATATATATATATATATATTTATATATAGCCGGCAGCGTTATCAATATTTGCACTACACTGCCAACTGAAAAGTAACAAAAATGATCCTAAAAGGATGAAATTACAAAAATCAAAGGATTTATTTAATACTTTACGTACATATATTCTATTCGGCCACGAAATTAACAAAAAATAGAATGATCTTTTAATCCCTAAAACCACGTTTAAATCTCAAATACACGGGTGTGTCGCCACCGCATTTATACATAAAGTAACCCAAATACATGAAACTAACGACTCGCCGTCGAATGGTCGACACAAAACGCACAATAAAATCATCCGGCCACGTTAATTTGGCTTGAAACAGCGGGGTTCTCTACGGATTTATCCATTAGTAACCCAAAACAACCAGCTGGACACAGAGTTCAGCGTCTATAGGTAGTCAACAGATTTAATGAAAAGTAACTAAAATACATAAAAATAACGACTCACCGTCAAATGGTCGACACAAAACCCTCAATAAAATCATCCGGCCACGTTAATTTGGCTTGAAACAGCGGGGTTCTCTACGGATTTATCCAAGTACCCAGCACAAACAGTAGCCACAGAATTAGCCCCCGAGTTCACCTCTGAGTGACCCGGAAGATGTCAAGATGGAATAGTCCATTTTTAGTAGGGGGATAAAGAAATCGACCGTTTTTTTATTGCGTATTTAATGATCGTTTTCATCGTAACTATAATTATTTTTATGTTAAATGTACATTAACAAGCAGGATCAATGTTAGTGATGTAGGTGACTGCACGGGGCGAGGCGGGGCCGGGGCCACTGCTGAAATGGGACCCCCAGGCATTTACCTACATGGTAGATCCGAGTCTGTTCTCAGCTCTGCCCCCCTCCCCCTCACACCCTTCCTCCTCTCTGCTGTTTACGGTGGGGAAAAAGGTAAAACAAGCAGCATAAGAGCTTGTAAATAAGTTTATTGGTTTTTACTGATAGATAATTAGTTATTAGCGGTACTGCATTTTAAATAAAAATAGCACAAATCCGCTTATGAATTATAAAAGTTAGTCAATTCACAAAAACGCTGACAAAAAGTTTAGGTCCACTGTAAGTGGATTAGCGCTTTAGCGCTACCTAGCGTTCATTTGCCCACCACTGCTTACGAGGTTCCGGACTTACGAGCTCACTAACGAACGGTAAATTTGTAAAGAGCATACAGAAAATACAGCACTTTTATGTGTTTTTAGATGAAAGTGTGTTGGCTAACCATTTGGAAACAAGTTTCTGAGCATGTTTATGAACTAGTATGAACGTTTGTGATGAAAAATTAGTGTTTGTGGTAGCGCTAGCATAAATTTTCTGACTTACGACCGAAAATCCGGACTTACGAGAACACGTGTTTCGTGTTCCGACGTACGAGATTTTCGTCTTACGAGATAGTCGTAGTAACGGAACTTGCTCGTAAGTCGGGGACCCCCTGTATTTTGACAACTGGGTTGCTAAGTCAGAATCCAAGATGGCCACCACCATATACATGTATATTCAAACATGCCACCTCTATCTTTTGAGGAAACTAAACTTTCTAGTTTTTATATTGCTATACTTTCCTCAAATGATTGGGATGGCTGAAGATTTATCTGTGCGGACCAAGGCCACCATTGGCCACCCTCTGGCTCCAGCACTGCACCTGCTGGTGGATAAATGTCTCCCTCCACTATCCATGATCCGTCACTCTGCTCTGCCTCAGATGATAAAAACGAACCTCCCTCTGCTTCACAGTGTAACTCCTCCCCACAAGAACATCTTGCACCAAAAACATTTAGGTTTACTTCATTCTTTATTCAGAAGACGAAGGAGATTGTCGTGGACTTTAGAAGGAACAAACATACCTACCCCTGCCCCCGCGAACATAGGAGGATCTGGTGGAAGTGGTCTCCAGCTAAAAGTACTTGGGTGTTCACCTGAACAATAACCTCAGCTGGAGCAACAACACCACCAGCCTGATCAAGAAAGGTCATCAGAGACTCTACTTCCTCAGACGGCTGAGACGTGCTGGTCTGAGCAGCCCAGTCCTCACCTCGTTCTACAGGTGTGCAGTGGAGAGCATCCTGTGCTCCAGCATCAACGTGTGGCATGGAGGCTGCACAGTTGCAGAAAGAAAAGCTCTACAGAGAGTGGTGAAGGCTGCACAGAAGATGTTGGAGTCAGTCTCCCCACCATCACAGACATTTACACCTCCAGATGCAGGAAGAGAGCCACCTGCATCATGAAGGACCCCACTCACCCAGCACACACACTTTTTGCCCCACTCCCCTCAGGAAGGAGGTTGAGGAGCATTAAGTGTAGAACCACTAGACTGAGGAACAGCTTCTACCCTGAGGCTGTTAGACTCATGAATAAATAACCAGAATAATCACTGTGAAATATCACATCATGTTGCTGCTGATCTGTTTCATGTTGCTGCTGATCTGTTTCATGTTGCTGCTGATCTGTTTCATGTTGCTGCTGATCTGTTTCATGTTGCTGCTGATCTGTTTCATGTTGCTGCTGATCTGTTTCATGTTGCTGCTGATCTGTTTCATGTTGCTGCTGATCTGTTTCATGTTGCTGCTGATCTGTTTCATGTTGCTGCTGATCTGTTTCATGTTGCTGCTGATCTGTTTCATGTTGCTGCTGATCTGTTTCATGTTGCTGCTGATCTGTTTCATGTTGCTGCTGATCTGTTTCATGTTGCTGCTGATCTGTTTCATGTTGCTGCTGATCTGTTTCATGTTGCTGCTGATCTGTTTCATGTTGCTGCTGATCTGTTTCATGTTGCTGCTGATCTGTTTCATGTTGCTGCTGATCTGTTTCATGTTGCTGCTGATCTGTTTCATGTTGCTGCTGATCTGTTTCATGTTGCTGCTGATCTGTTTCATGTTGCTGCTGATCTGTTTCATGTTGCTGCTGATCTGTTTCATGTTGCTGCTGATCTGTTTCATGTTGCTGCTGATCTGTTTCATGTTGCTGCTGATCTGTTTCATGTTGCTGCTGATCTGTTTCATGTTGCTGCTGATCTGTTTCATGTTGCTGCTGATCTGTTTCATGTTGCTGCTGATCTGTTTCATGTTGCTGCTGATCTGTTTCATGTTGCTGCTGATCTGTTTCATGTTGCTGCTGATCTGTTTCATGTTGCTCCTGATCTGTTTCATGTTGCTGCTGATCTGTTTCATGTTGCTGCTGATCTGTTTCATGTTGCTCCTGATCTGTTTCATGTTGCTGCTGATCTGTTTCATGTTGCTGCTGATCTGTTTCATGTTGCTGTGTTCATTCTGCTCATCTGCTCACACAGACAGATGTTCGTGCTGCTGTTCAGCGTATTGTTTTTATTGTTTTTGTATTACTAGTGCTCAGTGTATTTTTATTAACGTTTTTCTTAGTTCTTATCTTAGATAGCATTACTGTTTTTCTTTTAACATTTTAATACTGTACTTTTGTTGGATGTAACTGGGACCCTGTGTACATTATTTTGTTCCACCACATGTGGTGGAATGACAAATAAAGAACCTTGAATCCTTAAATTCTCGGTTCAGTTCCCGTGCAGAAAAACACTCAACTCCAAAACTACAAACACTCATTAATCAGATCCGTCAGCGACAGGGACATCAGCGAACTGCTTGTTTGAAATAAGTGAGCATCTTTGTCTGATTTACATCTGAGTTGTTCTAAACTGCTGTTAGGTCTAATGCTATATATATTATATTATTATTATTATTAAATTAAGTGTTGTTTGTTCTACAGGTTGAACTGGTTCTAAAAGGGAGATTTAATGTGTTCATTTCTGCAGAACTGTGGGTCTCCTCCTCCTCTTCGTGGACCAGGACCCCTCACTGTGTTTGTTCCCACTAACGAGGCTGTGGACCGAGCCCGAGACGGCAGCATCCTCTACATGCTGAACGATGTGAGGAAACCACGAGAGGCTTTATTTTCTAACTACACTGTGCTTTTAGTGAAGAAGACGTGTGGACGTGAAGCTGCAGCCTTCACATTTGTTGTTGACAGTGAAGCAACAAGAACTGAAAATACAGATTTTGTTTTTAATTTGACGAGTTCAAGATAAACAACATCCAGAGGAGCCAGTTGAGGTGGTTCAGGCATCTGGTAAGGATGCTCCCTGAACACCTCCCTAGGGAGGTGCTTCGGGCATGTCCGACTGGGAGGAGACCCCGGGGAAGATCCAGACCAACTGAGAGACGTCTGGGAACACCTTGGGGTCCTCCCAGAAGAGGTGGCTGTGGAAAGAGATGTGTGGAGCTCCCTGCTCAAGATGCTGCCCCCGAGACCCGAGTCCAGAACAAGAGGAAGATGATGGATGGATGGATGAAAGGATGGATGGATGACCTTGATAAACTTTAAAGAGGGACTCACCCCACTGTGAAACGGTAGCTCCGCCCCCAGAGCAGATTCAAAAACTTCATGAAAATGGGAGTGTCGAGAGACAAGGAGGGGAGGAGGTGGGCGGTTGTGCTGCGTTCACGCCCCCTCTAGCAACAAACTAAAACAAACTAAAACTCTAGCAAACAACTTACAACAAGCAACAACAAAGAATAAATATGTAGATGTATTTATCTATTCTCACCCGATCTATCCAAAACAAAAGGCTTAAAAAAAAGAAAAGAAAATAATAATACAAGGTATGCCGTGACTGGGGATTGAACCTGGGTCTGTTGGACCCCAAACCAGCTCCTACACCACTGCCCCATCTTGGAATTCATGCATTACTCGTCCATCGCACAATAAGAAAACAAATACAACCAAATAGTTTCGATGAAGTGGAAAGTATTCTTACAATAAATAAGTTAAAATATACAAATAACTAGTGCCATTCCAAAAACTATAATATGCTTTGTTGCAGAGCTGTTCCGGAGTGCAATGTACCACTTCCATATAAGGTATGAACTGCAGCGAGGACCTTCTCATCTCTGCAGGGGATTGGCTCTGCTTGAACCACTTTTGTGACGACAGAGTGAACAGTCCTTGACTAATAAGAAAATTAAGCTGCAATTCCTCTGTTCAACCCATAGGGTTACCATAAACACGTTTTTAGGCCAAATATTGCCGATTTAAACTAATATGCACAAATATATGAAGATTAACACAGCCATAGTGCTATACAACATTTTAGACACATTCTAGGGAGTTTATCAGCTAAAAAAAGTTAATTTTGAGTTTAGTCCCTCTTTAAGCTTTTTATCAATAAGATTTGTGACCTGACTGCAGTGGCCCAGCCCCGGTCTTCCACAGCTCTGATTTTTTTTTGCGGAGTGCTGCTTCGAGGTGGGAGTGTGTGTGTGTGTGTGTGTNCTGTCCAGGCCGCTGGTGCTCTCATTTGTGTTGCCATTTCTTCTGAAGGAGCTCTCACTATCACATTCACCTGAGCTGGGTCGGGCCAGTCCAGGCGGGGCCTTACTGTGTAGAAGGGCCGTTTGGTTTGTACCTCCGAAGATTAAATTACAGATTAAAACATGTTGGCCTGAATCTTGTCACGTTGGAGTTGGGCAGCACGGTGGATTAGCGGTTAGCACTGTTGCCTCACAGCACGAAGGTCCTGGGTTTCAATCCCCGGGTTGGACCGAGGCTCTTTCTATGTGGAGTTTGCATGTGCTCCTTGTGTTTGTGTGGGCTTTCTCCAGACAGTTCAGAAACATGCCGTCAGGCCTCCCCTTAAAAAAGATTTACCTGATTAAATAAATGTTAGTAAATAAATTCATTCATTCGTTCTCCTTCGTTTATAACCGATTCTCAGTAAATAGCCTAATCTATAATTCATTCATGTTGTTTATTCTTTACCTCAGCTGTTTTAACTTTGAGACATTTTTATTTAAAATAAAATGATTTTTTTTATTTTTTAACTGTTTGGTTTTTCTTTTAGGCCAAACATAAACTTCAGGAGCTGCTCCGACATCACGTTTTCTCCCACGCTGTGGTAAGTCACACATTTAATCCAGTTTTCTCACTTTATTTTTTATTTTAATCATCCACATGCAGAAAGATACAATGTGTTAAAGAAACTGATTTGTAAAAAAATTTAAATTGATTTTTAGTGTACGTCTTGTAGAAAGTATTTTTTGGTCTAAGATCAAGCTCATTCGTTGTATTTAAGCTGCTAAAATGCTGCTGTTATTTTAGGTTTTTACATTGTTCACCAGGGGCTTTATAGTAGTCTTTTGCCTCTTCTTCAAAGACTTTGAAGTCTTCTTCAAAGTCTTTTGCCTCTTCTTCAAAGACTTTGAAGTCTTCTTCAAAGTCTTTGAAGTCTTCTTCAAAGATTTCTGTGAATTTCCTACTGAAACATGGCGTACGCTTAAATTGAGAAAACAGCGTATGCACAAATAAATCCAGATGAATAAAACGTGCGTACGCATGAATCCAAGCACATTTCCTTTGCACGTCTCGATCAACAGGAAAGTGAGCGCACATGAGGGAATACCAGACTCCTCCCTCGACACGCCTCCATTTAAATATGCAAACAGATTTAAATCTGCCCTGCGCCGCACGCACACATCGAAAAGCATGTTTACACACAGGAAAAAGAGGAACTTCACAGAATGTGAGTTGGAGACGCTTCTGCTGAGACATTTCATACTTTAGACATGTGTTCATTATCTTTACTACTAAACACACAGAGACAATCAGAGGTGGAACGCTCTGAAACTGTAGTTTGACCAGCAACAAACAGGAAGTCACTCACTTGAACCACTGATGATACGGTGAAGACAGGATGATGTGTGGGTGTGCACAGGCTCCGTGCACACCAGGATTAATGTTAGGATGATTAAATTGATTCAGTCACCAAGAAGCCCCCCATCCTGCACCGTGCCAGCTTGTAGTCTGTTCCCAACCATGCAGTTCATTAGAATGAATGAATCGTGGTTGAACCAGGTCACCTCAACACCATGTTGGTTAGTTTCTTCAGAGCATCACATATAATTTACACAGATTTAATTAAAATGTTTCCTGTTAACATAAACGTCTTCATCCTGTGATGGAGCGTTTATGTCAGTGTGTGTGCAGTCCATAGCTCCGATTACATCGGGAAAACTGTCTGTTTCTGCAAACTGTGCTTTAAAGGTCCACTGACATGATTTTTTTACTATTCATAAAATTGCTCAAAATATATATATTTTATCATTTAAATATGTTCGTTTTTGCAAACAAAACGATAAATCACTAATTTTGCTTTAAAAGTGATTTTGAACTTCAAGCCGTGTTTAATCATGGGAAATCCGATTACACACAAACGCACCATCTGTGACGTAACACTGGGCAGAGGGCTCTGGTCTCTTTAATAGCGGACAATTTAAAACCCGACAAATTTATCAATCTATGTGAAGATTTGAGTTATTTGTCTTCATTTTGTGAAGCAGAAAATAGTTTGGGTGATGGAACAAGAAACAACAGGATCTAATTTAGGTCTGCAGCCGTATCAGACTGACCTTCATGTGGAGCTGCTCATACCCACGCACTGTGACAAGCCCAGAGCTCTGCCCGGTGTTACGTCACAGATGGTGCGTTCGTGTGTAATCGAATTTCCCATGATTAAACACGGCTTGAAGTTCAAAATCACTTTTAAAGCAAAATTAAAGTGATTTATCGTTTTGTTTGCAAAAACGAACTTATTTAAATGATAAAAGATATATAATTTGAGCAATTTTATGAAAATTAAAAAATCATGTCCGTGGGGCTTTAATGTTGGCCTGTTCAGCTGCATTGTGGGTATTTTGATATCCTGGTTGACATACGGATCATTCCAGCCACACAGCTGGCATGGCTCGGCTCAGGGTGGACTGGCCCAGTCCTGATCAGTCTGGCAGCTCCCTCTGGAATGACCCTGTTGCTGTAGGAACCCCCCATGTGGTCAGCAGCTGTATGTGCACGGGCAGTGCACGGCTCCTCATTGTGTCGCGCTCCAAGACCAGCTGCAGCTCCAAGCACAGTTCCAGGATTGTCCTTGGAAGACTAAAACATCTGACGACCCTGTCGTCATCGTGGTCCAGAAGATCCTCTCTGAGCATCGCTGCATTTGTTAAATCCTCTGATAAGACTGAAGCCGTTGTTGTTCAAGTATTTTCTGCTCCACTTAGTGCACAGTTTATATCCACTCATCTAATTTCATACATGTGGACATATTCATTGTTCATCATGTGTGTCCGGTGTGTACAATCATAGTTTCCACATCAAGTTTCCCAGCATCACCTCCAAGTGTCGCCAATGGACCAGTAACCATAGAAACGTGCGTACACCAGCCATGAAGTTGGTGTGAGGCTGCGCTCATTTCATTTTTAATACATCTGAAGTTTTGTGTGAAAAAGGGCGTACGTCACGTTTTTGTGCGTATGCACCTTTGTACATGAGAACCCAGGGGTTTTTGGTGTCCTGCAGAAAAAAGTACCCAATTGTTGTCATTGGGGGGGGGGGGGTACCCTCAATACAGTAGTACTGTTTTGTACCCAGTGGGTATTTGTTTGTTTGCTGTATTTTGTACCTTTTAGAAACCAGTCTTGTACCTCTACTCATAAGATAAAAGAAGGGATATTTAAAAGGGAATAAAAATGGCGTCAACTTGAATTGTTCCAGCTTCTTATTTTGTATCAAAATATCTTTTCTCAACGTTTGACATGACGTACTCAACGACTGCCTTTGATGATGCACCGTAGATAAGTAATGTTGTAAATACTTGACAGACTGATAAAGTTTTAATCCTGATGAGTTTTCCTGCTTTCAGCTGACCGTCGACGAGTTGGCCGCTCTCTCTCACTTTCGGACGATGGCCAATCAGCGGGTCTCCGTCACCGCATCTGATGATGTGAGCGTCTCTCATCGTTCTTTAAAACGTTCATTACCGTTTGCCCAACGCTTTGCTTCCCTCTTTGCTCTACAGGGCGAGATCCGGTTGGGTGAGAAGGGTGTACGTCTGGCGAGCACCAACATCGTGGCGTCCAACGGGATCATCCACATGATCGACGGGCTGCTGTACCCGCCCTCCATCCTGCCCATCCTGCCTCACCGCTGTGACGTCACTGACAATAAAATCACTGTGGTGAGAAGAAGAACAGGAAAAAACACAAAAGGCGCTGAACTTTGACTTTATTTTCTACAAGAATAGGTTTTCTATTTTTATTTTGTTTCACGGAGCTTCAGTTTGCCCGTGTGTCGATCTGTCAGCAAAATATCTCATGAATCATTGGATGGATTTAAATGATCAGAAAATATTTGGGGTGAATCCAGCTCAAGATGGCTGTCACAGCTAACTTACCTTGGAAAACACAGAAATCACTTTAATGAAGTTCATTTTTTATATATTGAGCTAAAATCTGACGTGGTAGTAGCTGATGGTCATCACCAACACATGCTCTGAGGGCATAATGTTTACAAGTGTCGACTGCAACGACTCATTTCTCAACATAAAATGATGATCTGTGTTTAAAACCCTGCCATGGAAGCTGGCAGGCGATAGGCATTCCTGCAATGAATGCTTGGCCTTTTATCTGTTTAATAATTTATACTTGATGCCAAACAGTTTGTAAATAAAGGTGGCAGCTCTAAGACTCAGAAAGCTCATTCATCATTACTAATTAATATTTAAAGGTCATACTTAATTATTTACATGAATACAGTTGCTCTTTATGTCGCATAATTTAGATGTTTTATTCTGAAAGGTGCCACGGCCGATCATTACGGTTATGTCAGAATAAAATTAACAGTAATGCCTGTTTGTTTGTTTTTAGGGTCCGTGTGTTTACTGCAGTTTCCTCCATGAGACTCAGTGTCCTGAAGGCAGCGTCGAAATGGTAAATTATCATCATGGCCGAGACGTTTCTGCTCTGTGGGCCCCGGGCGGGCAAACTGTGGAAAATCAAAATTTTCTATGAAAAAACAACGTGACTGCTAAACGACTTCGCTAAAGAAGCTGAAACTGTGTTGTTAAAGCTCAAAGAAGCAAGAACTTTAGCTAAAAGACAAAAGTTGCAGAAGATGACAAAAGTACACGACAAGTCATCTGTATTAAAATGTTACGATCACAAAAACCGATCATCATCTGGGGGGAACTCGGAGTAGAGTTGCTGCTCCTCTGCATGAGGAGGAGGTTCATCTGATTAGGATGCCTTCTGGACCCCATTTGGAGATTTTTGGGAACAATCCTCTGGGAAGAGACCCCGGGGCAGACCCAGAACTCTACAGGGATCCTCTCTGGTCTGGGAACTCCTTGGTAGAGTTTTTTTCATTCATTCATTCAACCTTTATTTAGTCAGGTAAATCTTTGCATTCTTTGCATGCAAGTTGCATTCGGGACTAAAAAATTTGGCCCGACCCCATAGCCTGTAGCCATTTTTTCAGAATCTGACCCAACCTGATCATTTAACTGTAATTACAGGCCCGAACCCGAAAAAAAAAGTTATTAAATTTTTACTGCTTTTGTAAGCCAATCAGTTTGACATAATATTTTTAAAACGTATTTCAAAGAATTGAAGATATAAGATTTCGTGTTTCACCAAATGGGTTAGGGTTAGGGTTACAGATGAACAAAAATATTTTTAGAGCAAAAATATTTGGAAAAATATAGAATAAGGCTATTTTAATTGAATGCGCTGCTCGCTTCGACTTTTGTAGCTTCGACTTTTGTAGCTTCAGATACTTCCTTCCGGTAGGACTGGAAGGCGCCTTGTATGGCAGTCGCCGCTACCGGTGTATGAATGTGTGTATGAATGGGTGGATGGCTGGTATTGTAAAGCGCTTTGGGGCTCCTCACAGGGGGCTGGAAAGCGCTACATAAATAAGCTCCATTTACCATTTACCATTTAATCACAGATGGCAGCAGGGTGCGGAGAAGCGTGCCGCCTGTGATCCGGTGATCCATCTGAGCTTCACAGGACATTTTTTACCTCTTTAAACCGGTCGGTCAGACCTGTCTCCTCCTCAACAAATAGATTAACACAATTTTATATTGCGCATTCATATTTGTTTTTCCTTGTGCTGTATGATTCGTAAAACTATATCAAAAGCCTGAGAACGAATTTCAGGTCGGGCCCGGGTTAGAAATCGCAACTCTACTCCTCAGGATCCGCCAGTAGGAGCTGGTGTCACTGGGGAGAGGGAGGTCTGGGTTTCTGTCCTGGCCCTGATGCCTGAGTGACCTAATCACAGAGAAGAAGATGGAGTTACATCAATCACAGCACCCATCTCCTAAGCGAGATGAACAATTTGATTTATAAACTAATAAAATAGCACAAAGTCTGCTGAAGTAGTAAGATTACAAAAAATGTACAAAACAATGGCCCTCATTCACGAACCGTTCGTACGCACAGATTTGTTCTTAAACTGTGCGTACGAGTGATTTAGGATCATTTGTGGCATTCAACAATGTTTTCGTATCCTAGGATTTTTTTCAGATACGAACAAAATTTACGAGTGGTCCGGACCTGTCGTATAATTTAGGAGCGTCGGTCTGCTGTTATCCAGATGGATTTCTCTACTAATAACTTCATATTTCGTTATTTAGAAAATATTTTGGGTTTAAAAAAATCACGCACCATAATTATTCTTGACAATAGGTTATTCTGTTTGAATTAGAATTATAATTTTAAGTTTAATTTGTCTGGTGTGTCGCGCAGGCTTCATGAGTCGTGCGCTCCCCTTGGTCATCAAAGCCGCTCCTCATATTAACACCCAGGTACATAAAATTCCCATACACCGCCGCAGAACAAGTACGAATTAAGACTGATCTTGTGCCAAACACCATCGGAGCAATTGATTATTATATCTGATTCGAAATATAACCTGCAGAATGTGGTTGCGCGCTGACCAGGAGGTGCGCGCATCATTTGTGCTGCAAAACATGTTGGCACGCGTCTTGCAGCGTGGCATTTATTGTCCATCCATCTCAGACTATTCCTTGATCTCCTCCTGTCCGTGCTGCGGCGAGACGTTTGTTTGAAGCCATTTTCAGATCAAACCATTTATTCTTGATTTCTGATACTGTACGACCCACGGGAGACAAAACATATGCACTACAATATTAATATGAAGTTAACTGTAGTTTCGAGACATTTTAAAATGCTTCTGTTCAAAAACACATCCGACACTTGCGGGGGGTGGGGGGTAGCGGTGCGCCACGGCTCTTCTGAATAAGTGAAACTATAATGTAACACAGTACACTAAAATTAAAGATATTTGACCATCCGACACTTGCGGGGGGGTGGGGGGGTAGCCACAGCGCGACTGAGAGCAGATCTCCGAACGCGTGAAGTTCCTCCTTTTACTTCTTGAGTTTGAATGAATGGACACTTCCTGCTGTCAGAAGGCAGGAAACGTGGCCTTATATGGTGTTTTGAGGGGTGGGAATTATGTAAATGACCTCTGCGTGCACGCGCAGCTGTTTAGAACAGGTGGGATTCATTAAATTTACGCAACCCATTTACACACGTTTCCTCAGGATAGAAGACTTTGTTGAATCTGACGTGGCATGTTCGTACGAACGCTTCGTACGAACAAAAGTAGGAGAAATTTAGGATAAAAATACGAACATTTTCGTGAATGAGGGCCAATGAGTCTAAAACAAGTAAAGTTTGTTCTAAGAAACCATTTTGTAGGAAAATGTCCCATATTTACAGCATTATTCATACTGCTGTTTAGAATCCTGTGTGTTTCTGTTTTTTTTTTTTCAGGACAGCCATCAGATCGGCTGCGAGTACGTCCGGACCATTAGCTCGCAAACGCTCGGTAAAGGCTGCGCCAAATACTGCAACTCAACCAGACAGGTGAGAGCAAAAACTACTGCCATTCTTTAGTCATCCGATCCTGCAGCAGACACGTTTGCGCTCGCTCCAAGTTGAATTAACCACGGCTGTTCATCTGTTCTTTCTCACTGAAAAACTGCGTTGGACTGTTTTTTCAGTGCAACACGCTTCAGTGTTAAACTGACATTTTGTTTGGCTGCAGAAAGCTTCTGCTGGAGAAAATATTTGTTTTCCTAAAGAGCTCAGATTGAAAGTATTCAAGTCAAGAAAACTGTGAAGCACTTTCCTAAAAAGCCTTATATGAAAATAAATTTGTCTCAAAACTATGCACATCAGCTGCTTGTCAATATGACTTTCTTACCACTCCAGATGCACAAAGGTGATGCTGCATTCAAGGTTGGTGAAAAGCTGGGACATCTGAGCCTTACCAGAAATACTGGATTATTGGGAAAAGATACATACACACATTCTCTCGTTTGCCTTAGACGAAGACGGACGCTCTTACCCTCTCTCCTGCTTTTTTGGCTCTCTTGTGCTGTCAATCTCAGAGCCTCTCTTTCCACATCTTTTGAAGTGAAAAATATTATGGATTTGGTCACTTGGTCCCTCTACACAACTGATAAAAAAGTTTCACCAGACAACAGGGTGCTGGAGAGCCCTCATGACCTGAACGGACCCACGCAGCTGGGCATGTCATTGATTCCTGGGGGGAGTGAAGGATGATGCATCTATCTGTGCTGTCCATGGAGGACATGGAAGATGAGTACATTCAACACTTGCTCTTCTCAAGGGCGGACGTCTCCTCTCGGTCTCCACTTTGCTTTTGCTTTGTCTTGTCTGTGAAACTGTCTGAGAGCCTCTCTTTTACAAAATCTTCTGAATCATAACTATGGACTTCAATTTGGTCAGTTGGTCCCTCAACACAACTGATAACATTTCTTCAAAAAGAAGACAGGCTGTAGGTGAGATGATTTGCCCTGTTGGCATGCACACAGCTGGATATCTCATCGACTTGGAAGACTTGATGATGTGTCTATCTCTGCTGTCATCTGTGGATCTTAAGGATACATATTTAATTGGATTTATGATAACTGGTTCCTGCTTTTTGGATTTGGCTGGTTCCTGGTCTATCAACACAAAAGGAATACGGCAGCTAATCTGGACCTGGTCAGGCTGCCTGCCTTACATGATGGCTTGGTTCATGTCTCGAGAAACCAGACTTTTGGCTGAATGGATTATATCTTGGGGATTTTCTGAGACAGGTTCCATTGGTACGGTCATTTTTAATTTGGACATTTCTGAAGCGAGTGGACCGACACAGACTGAAGGTCGATGTCATTAAAGTTCTGCCTGTTCCCAAAACAATCATGTTTATCTGACATTTGGCTCCCCGACTGGCCTTGGTCTTATCTCAACACACCTGTGATGTTTTGTAAACTTGACGCTCTCGCCCTCCCAAATCTGCTACTCCATGGACGTCAGTGGAGCCCAGCTGAATAAACATTTGTCATCAGTTCAGAACTTTGGCTTCGTTTCTGGCTGTGGCCGGCAGCCCCCCCCCCCAAAGTACCCGCCTTTGAGTCTCCCCTCTCCTCCCCCCTTCTGCGTAATGTCGGCGTCATTATGTGCTTGTGTGCGAGACTTTTTTTCATTATCATATGTTTGATCTGCGTGCAGAAATCAAAAATATGTTAGGAATTTTTTTGTCTCCAAACCCTATGTGTCATTTTTCACCACTTTTATTGTCTGTCCAACAGATCTCACTTGTAAATGAGTCTTCGAGGCTCAATGTGATTTATCTGTTTAAATAAAGGTTGAATGAATGAATTATTACATTTATGATAACAGGGTTTCTGCTTTTTGGAATCGGCGGATACCTTGGATGTCGACAAATTAGGAAGACGTCAGCAGCAGTTTCGACCATGGTAAAGCTGCAAGCCTTATGTGAAGGACTAGTCTGTGTCTCGAGCTCTCAGACTCATTCTTAACAAGCTCAACTGCAAGCTGGACGCGATTTCTAAGAATCATAGGCCACTTTTGGCTCCTGGAACTCACCAGCATGAAGGATTCAAACTTGGATAAAGCTAATCGAGCACGGACCGGGTGGAATGTCCACAGATCTGTCTGTTTGGGTTCACCATTGAGTGTACCAGCAGAACTTGAAGTCAGACAGAAAACAGAGTCTGGTCAGCCCAAACAATTGTTTATCTGAATTTGGCCTCCTCGCTTGCCTTGGACAGGTCAACTTAGCTCAAATTGCTCCTGGAGGATACATAACTAGAAGCTCTGCCCCACCACCCCCTGAGGACATCTGTGGTCTTATCATAACTGCGACGCTGATAGACACTGTACCATCTTATCAGAACTTTGGAACTTTCTGGAGTGTTTATGGATAACTCACCGGCTTTGTCGACCTCTTTGCATAAATGTGTTATGATGTCACTGTATGTTGCAGCTTTATGAGGTCTTTTTTCATCTTTCACACTGTTTCTTGGCCAGGAAATGGTGTGAGACATGATTTTTTTTGGCTTCCTCCATCCTCTTGCTCTCTTTTTCTCATCTGCCTGAATGTTGTATGTAACAGGTCTCGCTTGTAAATGAGTCTTCGAGGCTCAGTGGGAACTAACCTGTATAAATAAAGGTCTAATAATAATAATAATAATAACAACATATGCAAACATTAACGTTACTGTATTATAAAATGTTAATTTTGTGGATATAAGCTAAAATCAACAGGTTATTTTTCATGTGGAAAATCAACAGGGGAAAAAAAACATTACCAGAAAATCACAATTTTATTTTCAAACAAACGTTCAACGCCTAGCATGCACAGCGTCACAGTGTAAACATGTAACCTTTTCACAGGTTCACGTGAGGTTACGGTTCACTGAGAACTTGTTTACGTGTAAATTTAAAACTGCATCAGATTTGTGATCATTTTATTGGTGAATGAGACTTTAGAAGGCCAGAACTCACTTATCTGACAGAAGAGGAAATGTTTAGCACCAGAGGTGAAAGAAATGGCTTTGTTTTATGTGTTTTGTTGAACAGGTACCACAGTGTTGTAAAGGGTTCTACGGTCCGGACTGTAAACCGTGCATCGGAGGATTCCAGCATCCCTGCTACGACAAAGGAACGGTGCGAAACGTTCACGGCCCTCCTCACTCGGATCCTCAGCTTCACGTTCATATTTTAAATTTATTTGTCCTCCCTGTGTGCAGTGCTTGGATGGTATCCATGGAAACGGCTCATGCAGCTGTCACTCAGGCTTCAAGGGAATCGCCTGCCACATCTGTTCTGATCCAAACAAACACGGAGACAGCTGTGACGAAGGTTAACGACTCCTCTTTGAGTTTTGTCATAGACTTAACGACTCAAATGCATATCGCCCGCCACTTTTCATACTGGAGTTATAAGCCAAGATCGTTTTATGTGAAGAAATCAAGTCAAAGTCAAATTTTCTTTATTTGTTGTTCCACCACATGTGGTACAAACAAAATTGTGTACATGGTCCCAGTTACATCCAACAAAAGTATAAATTGTAAAGAAAAACTGTAATAAGATCTAAGATATAAACTAAGATACAACCTCGTGACAAGATCTGTTAGCTCTCAAAGCGCTAACCAAAATGTTAGCTTAGCTAACGCTAAACCGCTAAAGACAAAGAGTTAGTGAAAGCTAACGCTTAACCGCTAAGACGACTGTTCCTCAGTCTGCTTCACGCGTCTTCTTCCGTCATTTTGAAGCTGCGTTGACCAATCACATCACGTGTTCACGTAGTCAGCCAATAGCGTGCCTGATGGACTCTTTGAGACACGCCCACAGCAGACAGGAACAAACTGAATTTTGTTACCAGACAAAGTTGGTGAAACCTCATTTAGCCGAAGCTAATTCCACTAGCGGTTTCCTAAGTTAATGAAAATGCTAATCAGCTAAACAATTAGTTTCACTATTAGATGTTAGTTTATTATTGGAACTGTGCTCACCACTGTCTCAGAGTATGTGTTGTGAATGACTCTCAGCTACTACCACACCAAACTCCTGAACAATACTTGTATATCTGGCTGAGTGATAACCATTGAAGGTTTTTAAGGTCAGTTGACTGTGGCAGCCATCTTGAAATAAATAGAAATTAAATACTTATTATGATTTAATAACCTTTATTTAATCAGACAAATCCCAGGTCCTCCTGGCCCTGAAGGCAGCCTAACATGCAGGCGTTTAGACTGTGGGGGGCAACCGGAGTACCCAGAGGACACCCACAAGGAGAACACGCAAACTCCACACAGGAAGACCGCAGGTCCAACCTGGGTATTGATCCCAGGACCTTCTTGCTGTGAAGCAACTGTGCTAACCACTAATCCATCGTGCTGCTCAAACTTGTAGACATGCGTCTAATAATTACTCTGAACATTTCATAAAGATCCACCTGGTTGGATATTTTGCTAACATGGCTAACAAACACACATGGAGGGAAAGATGGGCAAAAACATTATCACCCCTTGGCACCGGGTGGTAAAGACCGATCTAAACATTGAATTAAAGACAATCAATCTGTGCAGTTATTTAGAGTTAGTATGAGAGGGATTTAATTGAATAAATTTAGTTTCATAGCAATCTTTTTGTTATTAGTTTATTTGAGCTAATTCCTTTGCTCTGTGATGTCCTTGAATCAGGACCTTCTTTGGATTTTTCAGAAGTTTTCAGACATTTCTCAGGATTGTAACAAAGCACATGTGGTCGTCGTGTGGGATAAGAACTGTTTGGTTTCAGTACCAAGCTGACTGAACTGAGTCTCCTCCTGATGTGTTCAGAGTGCCGCTGCGTCCACGGTGTGTGCGACAACCGTCCCGGCAGCGGCGGCATGTGCCGGAGAGGATCGTGTTTGGAGGGATACTCAGGAGAATATTGTGACAAGAAGGCCACGCCGTGTAACGCTGACGGCCTGCTGGAGCACTGTCACATGCACGCGTTCTGCACGCTGACAGGACTGGAAACCTTGTGAGCGAACACATTCGTCATGATTTAAATGAGCGCTCAGTTATTCCTCACAGACAGTCCACAGAGATCTGTTTCTCCTGTGTGTGTTCTGAACCAGGTGTGTTTGCAACGACGGATATGAAGGTGATGGTCACTCCTGTACGCCCATCAACCTCTGCCTGAAGGACGACCGAGGAGGCTGCGACACCAACGTAGGACTCAACGTTTGCCTCACAGTCATACAGTGTTTTTTTATTTTTTTACCTGATGAATACCAGAGGCATGACAGGTTCTAGAGCCGCACGTCAGTAACACCTTTCTGTTCACAGGCAGAGTGTGTGTATGCAGGTCCAGGTAACGTGTCGTGTGTGTGCGCGGAGGGCTGGACAGGTGACGGCAAAGTGTGTGTGGAGAACAACAACTGTCAGCTGGAGGGCCGAGGAGGCTGCAGCCCCGACGCCGACTGTAACCACATCGGACCCGGACAGGTGAGCCGAGAACAGAATGTTTGGACCAACGATCATCTGTTGTAGGTGAATCTGTGGATCTTAAAGGTATTGTGACATGATGTTGGAACTTTGCATAAAGTGGCAAAACATATATATGTTGTATCATTCAACTATGTTCGTTTTTACAAGCAAAATTATAAATCAATGAAAATTTGTTTCAAAGTGATTTTAAACTTGGCGCCGTGTTTCGTCACGGGAAATCCGGGTACTTCCGCATGTGACGTCATGTGACGTTGGGACATGAAGTTCTGTCTGCGGCTGCTATTAGTACACAGTTTCTTTGTCTTCAAGATCGCCTTATTTTTTTTCATCTTTTTAAAACTATAATTAATGTTGAATAATTATTAGATACATTAATTAACGCATTACCATTCAGTGCTCTGTAGACGACTAAGATCGGGTTCCATCCCTTCACCCTCGGATCCTTCGTCCTCTGAAATCTCGGAGTCCCCCTCGCTCCCTGAACGGTAAGAGTCAAATAAATACGGCTGCAGACCTACATTAGAACCAGCTGTTTCTTGTTCATCACTCAAACTAACTTCGGCTTCCCAAACTGAAGACAAATCTCTCAAATCTTCACTTAAATTGCTTAATTCCTCGGTTTCTATATTCTCTGCCATTGTTATTTACAATGTGCGTTCATTACATTGCGTCATAAAAATGCATCTGCGTTTGACCCCTCCTTTCTCCACCCGAAAACTGCGACGCACTGCAGAGTTACGTCATTAAAACTATTTTATTAGAAAATACTTTTATATATTAATTATTCAAAGCATCTGTGTACAAAAAAATCAAAGCTGAGTAGCTCCTCTTTCTGAAGATGTCTATGTTTTAGCATCATGTCACAACACCTTTAAGACAACACAGATTTAATACACTATTTATCCCTGAGTCTAAACCTCCACAAACTGGGACAGATTCAACAAACAGCATCACTTAAACAATTATCTGTGGTGCATTTTATTTATTTTTTATCTTGGGGGAATGCGTTGTATTACAAGAAGGGGCGGGGCTTGAATGTGTACAAGAAGCAGCCACTAGGAGGCGCTCATCCTCCGTGGCTCCTGGGCTCATCTTTAGCTTTAGTAAATCTTGATGCTTTAACAAAGCTAAGAACTTTCTTTCTGTATTTTGATGTCACCTCCTGTTGATGGGTATTCTTTGTTTGTTTTTTAAATAAAATATTTGGACAGAGAAATTAAATATAATTAAACCTGAGAAAAACTAGTCGGATCATCTGGATTTGTGTAAATGAGGCCTTTGTGACTTAGTTCTGCTTTTAAGCATTTAATAATACCACAACAGCTTTATTTTAGAGCACTTTAAACACCCACAGGACCAAAGTGCTGTACACACAACAAAACAATCATACAGTCAGGTAATAAAAATGATCAAAATGAGTCACATAATTAAAGTATTTTTATTTTTATTATATAAAATTTAATAATCATCTAAATGTTTGTTTTTAGATTTCAGTAAATTAATTGACTGATATATCAGATATATCGGAGTGTTTTATGTTTCTGATGTCTTCCTGTTTGTTGGGCTCCAGATCCTCTTTTTTCTTCAGACAAGATCAACCAGTAATCAGACTTTTTACCACCTTCTGTTACTGATTTATTGCTGCAGCTGCCTGACTGTGAAGACTGATGAGATCCGTTTACGAACTGGTTTCTGTCTGCAGAGCGAGTGCGTCTGTAAAACTGGTTATATGGGGAACGGGAAGGTGTGTGACCTCATCAATCCCTGCTACACAAACAACGGAGGCTGCCATGACCTGGTACACACACACATACACACACACACATACACACACACACACACACACACACACACACACACACACACACACACACTGGATGTGTTGCACACTTTGTATTTTATCTTTGACATCTGATTATCAGACAAGCTTTGATGTTGACAGTCTTCTTTGTCTCTTCTTGAGATTAACAACTGGCTCCTCTCGATGTGGAGAAGCAGCGGCTCTACTCCGAGTCCCTCCCGGATGACTGAGCTTCTCACCCTATCTCTAAGGGAGAGTCCAGACACCCTGCGGAGAAAACTCATTTCAGCCGCTTGTATCCGAGATCTCGTTCTTTCGGTCACAACCCAAAGCTCATGACCATAGATGAGGGTGGGAACGTAGATCGATCGGTAAATTGAGAGCTTTGCCTTTTGACTCAGCTCTCTCTTCACCACGACAGACCGGTACAGCACCCGCTTCACTGCGGACGCTGCACCTATCCGCCTATCGATCTCACGCTCCAGTTTTCCCTCATTCGTGAACAAGACCCCGAGATACTTAAACTCCTCCACTTGGGGCAGGACCTCCTCCCCGACCTGGAGAAGGCATGCTACCCTTTTCCGGCTCAAGACCATGGCCTCGGATTTGGAGGAACTGATCCTCATCCCGGCCGCATCACATTCAGCTGCAAACCGCTCCAGCGAAAGCTGTAGATCACGAACTGATGAAGCCAATAGGACCACATCATCTGCAAAAAACAGAGAAGCGATTCTAAGGCCACCAAAACGGATCCTCTCAACACCTTGGCTGCGCCTAGAAATTCTGTCCATAAAAGTTATGAACAGAATCGGTGACAAGGCCCGCTGCTTCTCCACATCGAGAGGAGCCAGTTGAGGTGGCTCGGGCATCTGGTTAGGATGCCTCCTGGACGCCTCCCTGGTGAGGTGTTCCGGGCATGTCCCACCGGGAGGAGACCCAGAGGAAGACCCAGGACACGCTGGAGGGACTATGTTTCTCGGCTGGCCTGGGAACGCCTTGGGATTCCCCAGAGGAGCTGCTCCAAGTGGCTGGGGAGAGGGAAGTCTGGGCCTCCCTACTTAGGCTGCTACCCCCGCGACCCGACCCCGGATAAGCAGAAGAAAATGGATGGATGGATGGATGGAGATTAACAACAATAATTTTTATGCCCAACAAAGTTCAGTCTGGTCATCTGGACGGTTTCTTTTGTTGTTGTTGTTGTTGTTGAAACGTTTCGTCCTTGATAAAGTCCTTTGGATGAAGGACGAAACATCCCCCCAAAAAAATCCAGATGACCTACATGAACTTTGTTGGGTGTTTTACCAGGATTGTTGAACCTGAGCCTTGATAATAATATTTATACTTCCTGGCTTTGAGAAGATTCATTCATTCATTCATTCAACCTTTATTTACTTTTGGTCTGTGTGAGAAAACCAACCCACAAAAACCAGTATCTTCTGTTTGACTCTCACCATCCACTGGAACACAAACTCTCTGTCATCAGAACTTTACAGCATAGGGCCCAACACATCCCTACAAAGACAGAAGGGAAGGAAAAGGAACAGAAGCACATTGAAAAATCTCTCCAAACATGTGGATATCCTAACTGGGCCTTTGTCAAGTCAGCGAGGAAATCTACAAAACACACTAATGAACAGAAAAAGGAGAACAGACGAAAAAACATTGTCATCCCTTATGTGGTTGGAGTATCAGAGAATTTCAGAAGGATTTTCAACAAACACAACATCCCAGTACATTTCAAACCCAGCAGGTCTCTCAGATAGAGGCTTGGTGCACCCGAAGGACCAAACACCCACACACAAACAGAGTGGTGTAGTGTATGTTGTCCAGTGCAGCGAGGACTGTCCAGACCTCTACATTGGGGAAACTAAACACCCTCTTCACAGACGAATGTCTCAACACAGGAGAGCCTCCTCCTCTGGACAAAACTCAGCTGTTCACCTCCACCTCACAGACAAGGGTCACTCATTTGAGGACCAGAATGTGCATATTTTGGACCGAGAGCACAGATGGTTTGAGAGGGGTGTGAAGGAAGCTGTTTATATTAAGCGAGAAAAACCTTCTCTTAACGCCAAAATTACACCACACACGTTACGTCTCCGCCCCACTCTGGTCCGACCTC
>JBBPBX010049894.1:14886-25183 GCA_038048925.1 Garcialebias charrua | reverse complement strand
TTAAATGTTTACTGTTGCACCGAGGGACAGAGATAAATGCAATTTCAATCCTGTGTATGTCCTGTACATATTGCAGTTTTGACAATAAAGTTAACTTTGATGTACACTTTTCACTTCAGTTCAGGAGTCTTCAACCCATTTCAGAACTCCACATTAAATCCTGAACTTTCACTTGTCCGTTCCAGGATATGTATATTTGTTTCTGTATAAACCAGTTGTTTAGGACAGTTATCCTGCTGGAAGGTGAAACTCCAAACTACTCTTTAAAATACTTCTTTAAAAAGTCTTCAGTTGATCCAAAATGCTGCTGCCAGAGACTTAACTGGAGTTAATAGGAGAGATCATATCTCTCCAGTTTTAGTTTATCTCCATTGGCTCCCTGTCAAATCCAGAATAGAATTCAAAATCTTTTTTCCATTGTTATTGTTCCATATTTTCCTAACAGAGCACTTCACTCTCAGACTGCAGGTTTACTTGTGGTTCCAAGAGTTTCCAAAAGCAGAATGGGAGGAAGATGTTTCAGTTGTCAGGCTCCTCTCTTGTGGAACCAACTTCCAGTTTCTGTCCATGAGGCTGACACATTGTCCAGTTTTAAAACTAGACTCAAGACTTTCCTTTGTTAAAATAAATCCTATAGTTAGAGTCGGATCGGGTTTCCTGAGCTGTCCTTTATTTATGCTACTATAGGCTTAAGGCTCCCCCATAGCTCTGCGTACGTCCATACGTGCGTGCTGTACGCAGGCAGTTCACCCGCACAGCTCAGTGTTCATTCTTGTGTTTTCGCTCCAAATACTTGATGTCATTTGAGCAGCAGCAGGGCGGAGCGTTTACCTACGGGACAAATTGAGGTCGCTGATTGGTCATTTGCTGACACGCCTACTGAGTTGATTGACAGGTCGGGTGGGGGAAAAAAGGCGTGAGCTGGCAGCTGCAGCTGTGCGGTGTTCTGTGTTTATATGTTATTAAAAAGTTCTAAAAAATAAAAAAATAAAAAAAAAACAGGGAGCGCTGGTCCTGCAGCCCACACATCAGACCAGACCACAAGGAAATCTGCAGAACCTCCCGCAGCCACGCTGGACCTGAGTTTAATTCACTCGTGACAAATTCGTTCATTTCTCATCATTTCAGTCATGGCGTCAATGGAGGAGGAAGCGATCACTTGCTTTTTGGCAAAAAAACTAAAGAAAAGGCCAGATCAGGGATGAAGAAGAGGAATTTAATACATTTGTGTCTCATACAAAACAGTCCGGTGCCGGGCAGTTTATTGTGTGACAACGCGTTTGCGTATGCGGTCGTAAAATTTGAGCTTTGCGTGTACATGCCCTGAGGGGATACGCTTGTACCCATAGGCGTAATTTACACGGGTGTTAGGGGGGTTTTGACCCCCCCAATAATTTGATCCGGTCATTTCAACCCCCCCAATAAAATGACATCATTTCGTCATTATACATATCTTACATCAATAATTGATTTTCTTTATTCATTCAAATTTTTTAGTAAAATTGCTGCATGTTTTTAACAAACTCCCTGAGGACTGACCCCCTCCCCTGCAAATAATTTGGTATCACCCATCTCACCGGCTACAGGAAGTCACGTGAGTCACGGGCTGTGTCTCAATTCAGGGGCTGCATCCTCATGAGGACCCAGCCTAGCTGGGCCGAGTAGGCCACGCACTCACAAGACCGGGTGGGCTGAGTGAAACTGCTGAAATGGGACGGTCTAGCCTTCAGGAGAGCCGGCATTGAAGTGGGTGGGGCGTTCTCTTGAAGTGGGTGGGAAGTTCTTGTGTGCCGCTTGGTGTGTGTGGAAAGAGAAGGGACGCCGCTAAAATATATTATTTATCTGAATACATGTATATATATTAGTATTTCTGAGCTTACTGTTTGTTAAGAACTGATTACAAATCAGCTTATAAGGGGCGATCTGTTAAAACCCAGAGTGGACCTACAAAATGCAAGCTGTCGAGTAGCACAACTGGTTAATCAACCTGCGATTGGTGCAGAGATACTTTTCTCGAAGCTGGTTCGAATCTCACTCGGTACGGTTAAAACTTATTTTACGTTTGTCTTTTATTGGATAAAAAAATGAGGACTGAGATTAAAAGGAAGGAGTTTGTGAAACTCCTTCTTTTTTTTTATCCAATAAAAGACAAACGTAAAATAAGTTTTAACCGTACCGAGTGAGATTCGAACCAGCTTCGAGAAAAGTATCTCTGCGCCAACCGCAGGTTGTTTAACCAGTTGAGCTACTCGACAGCTTGCTCCTCACTGGTCCACTCTGGGTTTTAAAAGATTGCCCCTCAGAATATCCTTGCTACGCACGTGTAAAATAATCTGATTTGTAATCAGTTCTTCAGCTAACACAATTTTTTTTGTCGTTTCTGAAGTTAAATTTTAATGAGATATATTCGAGCTGAGGTTGTTTGAGATGACTAAATAAACAAAGGTTCAATGAATATTCGCGCTGAGGTTGTTTTTAAAACGAGCTGATGACTCAACAACACACAGCAGCCCGACTCTGCACGCAGAAAGTCCCACCCCCCCGCGAAATCTCTGCTGGCGCTATGAATTCTGGGATAGCCTCCGTCTGGAAGGATTCACGAATGCATCCTTCGATTTCGGCAGGAAGTAGGCCGCATTCCTCGGCCGCATGAGGAGGAGTCTTCGAATTGGGACAGTCCTCCGCGCGGGGCAATGACGTATGCGGCCGACAAATGCGCACTCATGAGGATGCAGCCCCTGAATTGAGACACAGCCACGGAGCTGCTCATGAAGTTGCCCAGAAGTTTCTACATGCATGTGTTCGAAAAAGGCCTCCTTTGGTCGGACTGACTCTGTCGCTGCCCGCCCCTTGCTATGGATGTAGCTGCTATTAGCTGTGAGGTTCGCTGTTTTTGTTTGCAAGATACCACTCATAAACCACACCGCGGATTTTTAAATCCAGCTGATTTCACATTTGGTTCAGCTCAGGAGCCCGTCTGCTGTAGTGAGGTAAGAAATATATTTTTTAAGCGTTTATTTAACTAAATTTAAAGAAACAAAGCTCCGGTTTGACCCGCCTGGCGCCTGCATAAAAATCAGCGAACTTTTTTTTTTAAATCCAGCTGATTTGAACATTTCGTCAAACTCAGGAGTACGTCTACTATCACCCATAAGTCAGCGAAGAAATACTGTATATTTTTAAGCGTTTATTTAGCTAAATTTAAAGAAAGAAAGCGTCCGGTTTGACCCGCCTGGCGCCTGCATAAAAATCAGCGAACTTTTTTTTTTAAATCCAGCCGATTTGAACATTTCGTTAAACTCAAGAACACGTCTTCTATAAAGTCAGCTTAGTAATATATTTTTTCTCGCAAAGAAATAATTGTTTTTACCGTGTTTCTTTGTGAAGTTCTTCGTACTAGCTGGGTCCTGTCGCCGCCATCTTGATCAGGACAAAGCTGACGCGTCGCGTGGAGATGACGCGTATACAGCAAGAGAAATTGAATATGATGTCCCATTAAGTAAAGCAGAAATAAAAATAATTGTTAAAGATAAAATAAATGATATGTGGCAGGAGAGGTGGGATTTAGAGGAAAGAGGAAGACATTTACATAACATACAGAAGGAGGTACTCCTAAGTGACGATAGTAGTTTAATGACTAGGAGAGAGGAAGTATGGATTAAGTTGAGGATTGGGCACACTACATTAAATAGTGGTCTAAAGATAATAGGAAAACATCCATCAGGTGACTGCTCTAATTGTGGGGTACTGGAAGGAGTGGAACATGTGTTGATTTATTGTAAGAAATATAATAAAGAGAGGAAGGCACTGGAAAGGGTAATGGGGAGTTCGGTGACAATGGTTACTTTATTGAAGAAAAATCAGTCACAGGTTATAACTAAAGCATTTGTTAAATATTTGAAAGTTACAAAATTAGCTGAAAGGATTTAATTTTATTTTAATTAAAGCTACAGTATGTAAGATTGTAATGTAGTCTGTAACTTTTCAAACAATATATTTTTAACATATTTCTTCACTCAGTCACTATCTACTGACAAACTGATGTTAGACAAAGTAATCTCTGAAAAAAACTATAGTCCCCTTGCTTCTCTATCAGCATTTATAAAAACACTGAAAACACAGAGTGACCAGGACACTGACAGCCAATAAAAACAGAGTTTGTAACCAGCCAATAAAAACCGAGCTTGAATTCGAATCAGCCAATAAAAACAGAGCTTGAATTTGAATTTTAACAGACCACAAGGGGGCAGTGCCATATATGGCTCTGAGGGGGAGGGATCAGAATGCTTTGCTTGTTGAAATTTTTTCTAAGTGCTGATGTTCTACAGAAACTGCAGACTCCACCTTTAATTTATTAATTAATTAATTTATTTATTTTTTGTTGAAAGTAGACTCTTGAATTACATCTCCGTCCGGTTGATGGCGGTAATACACTGAGTTTGTAAACTGCCAGTAAACACCATCGAAGAAGAAGAAGAGATGACGCGTATTA
This sequence comes from Garcialebias charrua, assembly GCA_038048925.1. Taxonomy (NCBI): domain Eukaryota; kingdom Metazoa; phylum Chordata; class Actinopteri; order Cyprinodontiformes; family Rivulidae; genus Garcialebias; species Garcialebias charrua. Next base: position 20,691 of record JBBPBX010049894.1, on the reverse strand, counting down.
AACACTGAAGCGTATAGTGTACAATTTTTTCGTGTTTATTGTTAATCACAACCCCCCCAATGTTAGACCTAAAGTTACGCCCCTGCTTGTACCTCTGCGTACAGCTGCGTATGGACGTACGCAGAGCTATGCGGGGGCTTTCAGACTGCTGGAGGACAAACTGACCACACTTTTTCACTCTGCTACAGTTTTTACTTACTCTGCTCAACCTGTTTTGTATTTGTAATTATTTTTTATATCCTTAACATGAGTTTTTTTGTCTTTCAGGTTCACCTGGACCTACATCTGGACCGATCATTCTGTGTTTGTTTGTCTCTCCTTTCTGTCCTGTCAACCAGCCGGTCAAAGCAGATGGTCACTTGTCCCGAGCCTGGTTCTGCTGGAGGTTTCCTCCTGTTAAAAGGGAGTTTTTTCTTTCCACTGTTACCACTGTGCTTGCTCAGGATGAGAGACTGCAACAAAGCCAAGATTCAACATGTCTGCTGCTTCCTTAGATAGAGAACTTTACTAATTGGTTTTTCTACGTGAATGTTCCTGTAAAATGTCCTGAGACAACTTTGTTGTGATTTGAGGCTCTATAAACAAAATGAATTGAATACAAAGTTGTTGCTTTTGCAAGTATTTCAAGCAAATGTCATTCAAACATTTATGTTTAGTCATTAGACCATCTTCTATCCTGGAAAGGTTGTACTGAGACTGGAAGCAAAATAACAAAAATAATTTCTTATGAAAATGTACATTCTCTAAAAGTGTGTATGGCGGTTATGTATTTATTGCAAATGATGAACTGATTCAATTTCTTGAATACACAGCATCAACTTGTTTCCAGCACCACTGCCTTTCATCATGTTCAACAGACTATATTGGTGATGTGGTCCATGAGGGCCAGATGTTCCTGAGAAGGTCACAGGCACCAGCCTGCTGGCTGAGCATGGTTGTGATCGATGGCAGATGTTCCCAGAGTTATCCACTCCATATGGCCACCACTCATCCACCGGCCTTTTCACAGGACTCCACTTGTAAACAAGCTCCAGTGTGGTGTTCTCTTTTTCCCTGACCCTGTAAAACATGTCCTAAATCCAATCACCTAGTCCCTTTAAAGGGGATGATGTTGATGAATGGGAATGTGTAGTAGTGAACCATAAGCCTCTACAGAGATTACAGCAGCAGCCAGACCTCACCAGGAAACAGCTCGAGCTTAAAGAGGGATTGTTTGATAGACAATGGTGTCTACCTGGTTTTAATCCCCCGCTCTGAAAGAGTGCAGGGGGGATTGGCAGAGTTTAATAAATGAAAGTGCTCCAATAATCAGGATTTGACAAAGTGCCCCTTTGTGCTAATCGGACATTTTTACAGCATGGTCTTTAACATCTGCTGCAGAGTGGTGATACCCTCCAGCTGCATGCAGCACACGTTTCCAAGACTTTTCCTTCTGAGAGCAACAAAAACCTGGAACCGTACGTTTAATCTTTTCATGAACTGCTAGTTATTTTTCCCCATATACTGTACAATGAAGCAGAATAAGGGAAACATCTGGCCAGCCCGTGGTTGACCGCGCTACTCACTTAGCGGAGGCTAATAGATCAAGAATGTGTAATTACATCACAGCTGAGAAGGAAAGCTGCATTTGAATAATTAAAGTCCAGCGTATCAGCAGTGAAGCAGAATAAAAGAGTTTTAAAATCAAGGATTACAACAATAAATCCCAGCAGGCCAGATGTTAGATTGGGAGGGGGCGCTGAGTTTTGGGGTCAGAATAAATCAAAAGTTTTCCAGCACAGCTTAAAGGCTTGTGTGGACTCAACATGCTGTAATCCACAGATTAGCTCATATAATCACCTGTAAGTACACCTGGGCGTTGGTCAGGGCCCGCTCTGATGCCCCAAACGTGCACTGAACTCTTAAGTGACGTGACGAGTCCGATCCAAGCAAGTGGAACGTCCTGGGAACCAGTTGAAGAAGTTTACATACATTCATTGCCATGATTCTTCTTAATATTAAACTTTATTTATTTAAGCTCTTTTATTTAAACTCTTATTTAGCGTTATTACAACTTCACTGATTTTCAAAAACAACATTTGGATGCAGGAGGCTGCAGTGTTGGTTACAGACAGGCTCGTGTGGATTCATACGTTCATTAAACTCTTCTTAAATAAATGTTGCTGAAAGTCTTTTAACTGATTGGCCAAGGCAAGAGGTCAACGACCTCTGATCAGGGAGCAACTGATTGATCGATACTCATCTGGACAGATGGAAGTTATTATTTAGGATGGTTAGGTCTTAAAACCTTTCTTTTTACAGTTTTTTTTTTAAATTGATTGAATTGTACTTTTGTTTTTATTGCACCCATTGTTCTAGTTTGAGTGTTTTATCTGCATTTTAAGTTTGTTGAGATCTTTCTGGGGCTTTATCCTCCTGGTTGCTTTTTGTCTTGATATCTGATGTTCACTCATTGTAGCACTTTGTGATCCGTTGTGAATGTAAAGTGCGTTATAAATAAAAGTTGTTTTGGAACAACCCCTGGCAGGAGCTGGAAACTGCTCCGTCCACAGAGACATGTTGGTCATCACCATGAAGTGAGAGGAGCCTCCCTCTTTCTTCTGACAGAACATTTGCAGCTGCCCACTGGACAAACCAAATCCCTCCTGGAGAAAACTTGTTTGAATAAATGACTGAAATAGTTATGTTGTAACTGCAGCGCGGCAGTGGAGTGGTTAGAGCGGTCACCTCACAGCAAGGTCACAGGGTCGACTCCCAGCCTTTGTGTGTGGTTTGCATGCGCTCCCTGGTCACATTGCTGAGGTTTCCAGTCACCACTAGAGGGCGACATTGAGGAGCAACGTTTATTCATCAGCTATGTGCCAGCCCGTCCTTTAGTACAGCAAGTAAAGTTTGGACTTTTTCTTTTACATTTCACAAAAGATTAAGACAAAATTAGCAAAAGTTTTATTAGTTACAACTAAAATGTAGCCAGAAAAAATTAATCACATTTACAAATTAGTAACATTTAAAATTCTTGTTTGAATCTTTTCTAGACAAAAGCATGGAAGTCATGTATTTCAGCATTTCTGATGAACAACTTTGTATTAAAACGTTTAAACAGTTGTTGAATTGATGACACCCAACAAAAAGGAAGATCAGCATTTTTAACAATTTTGTTATTTACCCCTCACTTCTTATTATATACAGGTGCTGGTTATAAAATTAGAATATCATGAAAAAGTTGATTTATTTCAGTAATTCCAAACAAAAAGTCAAACTTGTATATTACTGTATATTCATTCATTACACACAGACTGATATATTTCAAATGTTCATTTACTTTAATGTTGATGATTATAACTGACAACTAATGAAAACCACAAACTCAGTATCTCAGAAAATTAGAATACTTACGACCAATACAAATTTATTTTTAGAAATGTTGGCCAACTGCAAACTATGAACATGAAAAGTATGCACATGAAAAGTATGAGCATGTACATCATCAATACTTAGTTATTGCTCCTTTTGTCTGGATTACTGCAGCAATGCATGGCATGGAGTGGATCGGTCTGTGTCACTGCTCAGGTGTTCTGAGAGTCCAGGTTGTTCTGGTTGTGGCCTTCAGCTCTTCTGAATTGTTGGCTCTGGTGTATCACATCTTCCTCTTCACAATACTCCACAGATTTTCTATGGGGTTAAGGTCAGATGAGTTTGCTGGCCAATTAAGAGCAGGGATACAGTGGTCCTTCCTTAAACCAGGGACTGGTAACTTTGGCACTGTGCAGGTACCAAGTCCTGTTGGAAAAAGAAATCTGCATCTTCATAAAGTTGGTCAGCAGCAGGAAGCAGGACGTGATCTAAAACTTCCTGGTAGATGGCTGCGTTGACCTTGGGCCTCAGAAAACACAGTGGACCAACACCAGTAGATGACATGGCCCCCCAAACCATCACTGACTGTGGAAACTTGACATTGGACCTCAAACAACATGGATTCTGTGTCTCTCATCTCTTCCTCCAGACTCTGGGACCTTGATTTCCAAAGTAAATGTAAAATTTACTTTTTTCAGAGAACAGAACTTTGGACCAATCAGCAGCAGTCCCAGGCGAGATGTTTCTGACACTGTCTCTTGTTCAAGAGTGGCTTAACACAAGGGATGTTACAGCTGAACCCTTGTCTTGCATACGTCTGTGCGTGGTAGTTCTTGAAGCACTGGCTCCAGCTGCTGTCCACTCTTTGTGAACCTCCCCCACATTTTGGAATGGGTTTCGTTTCACAATCCTCTCCAGGGTGCAGTTATCCCTATGGCTTGTACACTTTTTCCACCAAATAATTTTCTTTCCTTCACCTCTTTATTAATGTGCTTGGACACAGAGCTCTGTGAACAGCCAGTCTCTTTAGCAATGACCTTTTGTGTCTTGCCCTCCTTGTACAAGGTGTCAATGGTCATCTTTTGGACAACTGTCAAGTCAGCAGTCTTCCACATGATTGTGTAGCCTACAGAACTAGACTGAGAGACCATTTAAAGGCCTTTGCAGGTGTTTTGAGTTAATCAGCTGATTAGAGTGTGACACCAAGTGTCTTCAATATTATTTCACAATATTCTAATTTTCTGAGATACTGAATTTGTGGTTCCATTTCATCTCTCCTGACCACCAGAGGGCGGTGCTGAAAGCACAGAATATTCCCTTCGCGCATGCACTGTTCGAGTAATTATATAAACGATGTCACACAGGTGTGATCGGATAAGCAATCAAGAGGCTACATAGCCTAGCGTTATCCGTTAATTCAGTCCTTTTTTTCTTCTTGCGCATGTTCGATCCAAGGCTACAGGCCTTTGGGTTTTCTTTCTCGCCGTCGCTGGAGGCCCGACTGCCTGTTGGCCGGAGCAGTGTGTTCACCCTCTATGGGCCGCGACGGTTTCACCTATATTAAGGTATTTTCATTGGACTACGGTGGCTTCGTCCCTCTCCCAAACCACAGTGTTGCTGATGTGGTTCAACACTGGTGAGTAAATTTTACTTATACTGTATGCGGCTCCGCTGCTCGTAGCGGCTCGGTCCGCCTCGGTGGAGAATACCGAGGGGGCGGCCGTGGCGTAGTGGTAATGGCAGTCGTCCCCCGATCAGAAGGTTGGAGGTTCAAATCCCGGTTCCCCACACCATGTGTCGTTATGTCCCTGGGCAAGACACTTAACCCCAAGTTGCTCCCGGTAGGACTGGAAAGCGCCTTGCAAGGCAGTCTGCCGCTACCGGTGTATGAATGTGTGTGTGGATGGTTGGTATTGTAAAGCGCTTTGGGGCCCCTCAAAGGGGACTGGAAAGTGTTATATAAATAAGCTCCATTTACCATGTGGACATGTGAGTAGTCTTTATTTTGTCTTGACTGCGGTTTTGTTGCCATTGTTGTGGCTCTGTCCGCTTTTAGGAGGCAATTTCCATGCGAGGACAACACGTGGGTAAGTAATACTACTTTATTGTGTAGCCAGCTGTGTTCTGGTCTTGTTTACGTTGAGGCGAGCGTTCGCGCACCTTCCATGAACTATTCATAAACGCTTCTACCGAAGTTTATTGTGTAACCAGCTGGGTTTCTGGCCTTGTTTACCTTAAGAATGCGAGCGTTCGCGCACCTTCCATAAACTATTCGGTTGGGTTGAGCTAGCGGTGCTAGACTCTTTGAGTTTGGCCTTGTTTTTGTTGGTGAAAGCTAGCGTTAGCACCCGCTCCCAATTCACTTGTCGCCAACCTTGTAAATGGTTCTGAGCTAGCAGTGCTAGTCTCCTTAATTTTCTTGGCCTTGTTTGTTATTGGTGAAGGCTAGCG
>JBBPBX010049894.1:0-14462 GCA_038048925.1 Garcialebias charrua | reverse complement strand
GTATGCATGTATTTATGTATCCATGCATGTATATATGTAGGGCAGCACGGTGGCACAACTGGTAGAGCTGCTGCCTCTCAGCGAGAAGGTTGCCGGTTCAAATCCCGGTCCGGGGCCTTTCTGGGTGGAGTTTGCATGTTCTCCCCGTGCATGCGTGGGTTTCCTCCGGGTACTCCGGTTTCCTCCCACAGACCAAAAAACATGCTTGTTAGGCTGATTGGTGACTCTAAATTGACCCTAGGTGTGAGTGTGAGAGTGGATGGTTGTTTGGTGTGAGTGAGACAGGTCCCTCTTGTAAATGAGTCCCCGTGACTCAACGAGGCTAGCCTGTATAAATAAAGGTTGAATGAAAAAATGAAAATGACCCTGTATCAAAACATGTCAAATATCTGATTCCAGCTGTGACAACAAACTTTACTGTCATTTATTGTACTTTCACAGCATTTGAGGAGGAACTAATGTGCTTTCAATTCATTATATAATAAAGTACAAAATAATAATAATAATTATTATTATTATTATAAATAATAATAATAATAATTATTATTATTATAAATAATAATAACCTTTACATTACCAGGCAGGTCAACCAGTTGTGATTTACAATGACAACGTGGCCAAGAGGCAGCTAAATATTAAATTAAGCTCATAACTGAGGGTAACTACAGTTAGATGTTATCTTCACAGTTCACCTGCTGTTTCTACTTGTTCAATTGTAAAAAAATAAAATAAAATGCAGTCCATGCAGGGTTTTAATTTGCAAACACATAAAACCACAAATCCCCACAAACACAAGACATAGTTGGAAAATCGTTAAAACAAATTAGGGGACAATTAAGCTACTGATTTGCCTATTGATTTGTCATTCTAGCACAATTATAATTTATTCAGTAAAAAGACTCATTAGGAAATTCAATTCAAAAGCCACCACAGATAAGTCGTTTCAACTGAGAGGACGTTTATTAGTTTTTAATAATTTAAGAAATATAAAGCACCTGTTTTCTAATGCTGTGGGATACTAGATACACTAATTACACTGAAAACAGATCCTTTCCACCCTCCTAAAGACAGATTTTATTGTAATTGTTAACTTTATGACTGCTGTTAAATATTTCCTCCAGAAGCATAACTAAATATAAACCAGCAGCTAGTATCAGTAAATAACTCAAACTGCCAAATAACACAGTTATACAAGTATTTTTAGTCTAAATCTTGTTTGGAGTTGACTGTAATCAGCGGTGGGATGTAATGAAGTACAAGTACTTTGTTACTGTACTTAAGTACATTTTTCATGTATCTGTACTTTACTTAAGTAGAAATAAATTTGGGTACTTTTACTCCACTACATTTTACATGAAGTATCTGTACTTTCTACTACACTACATTTCTATAATGTGTTGAGTTACAAGTTACATTCACATTGCAGCTTTTTGATTTGTCGAAAGTAACCAAAGGTGAGAGGGGAGTTGGTCCATTGAATCACTGCAAAGTGGACAGGTAACTTTAGACCCACCTTCAGGAAGAGCTGGACCAATGATGTATATTCTAGTATGTGTCATTGAGCTGGGAGCACCCACAGCACCACTAACACACCCATAATGGATTCCACCACAGACATTCAGCCAAAAGATACACACCACCCATGACCTTATTGAAAGATTATTGAAATAATATTGAAAGACTGTTCAGTATAGCAGGACAGATTTTCTCTCCCTAAAGAGACAAACTGGACTAAATAAACTTTGAAAACCAACTTCTTCTGAACGTGAACAAGAAATTCTTGCTGCAATATTAACATGTGTCAGTTCATGGATGTTAGGAGACAAGAGATTTCTCCAAATGACTCGACACTCAGGTCCAAGTTTTGAAAATGGTGTCAGGAAGTTAAAATATTGACCCATTACAAGGTTGACTAGACAGTATTTTAACTAGAGTTGATGATAAACTGGAGTTAAAATGATCAGAGCCTGTTCCTTTGTTAGTTGTGTCTAATGCTCCATTTTTCAAACAGACAACTTTTACTTAAACATGTTTACTGCAGTTAAAATAACACATTGGTTTTGCTTTGTGATAATAAAAAATTTCAAAGGTAAAATCATTCTTCTTTCTTATTTTGCTTAATGGCATTTAACTCTGCATGTCATCCCTGAAATTCTGATGCACAGAATCACAAGTCCAAGTGTGAACTGTGTCACAGAGTAAACACAATAAAAACATGAATTATCTGCAGCATTGTTCTGTAATATGGCTCAACACTATTAATGTATTACAGTAGGGGTGCACCGATTTCAATTTTCTGGCCGATCACCGATCACCGATTTTTAGAAAATCTGACCTGCCGATTCCGATTTTGGCCGATACCCGATTTTCAGGTGTTAAAAGGTCAAAATGCACCCTAAATTTTCAGGATTTTACAACCTTTACTAAGGCAGATGAGATTGGTGGAAAAAATCGGCTTCTCATTTAAAGATCGGCCGATCACCGATTTCCCCAAATTAAGGAAATCGGGGCCGATTTATCGGTGCATCCCTATATTACAGACAATATGCATACAGTACACACAATTCAAGTGAGACTAAACCCAGGTTGAGACGGTAACTCCTCCTTCCAAAATCTCCCTGAAAATGGGCGTGTCGAGAGACAAGGAGGGGTGGAGGTAGAGTTGTGCTTTTGTTCACGCCTCCACCTGCAACAACCTAAAACAAATTAAACCTCTAGCCAACAACATACACCAAGCAACAACAAAGAATAAACATGTAGATGTATTTATCTATTCCACCCATTCCATCCAAAACCAAAGGCCTAAAAAAATGAAAATGAAAAGAAAAATAAAACCGCTTGTCAGGAGTGAAATGCAGCACTTCCATATAAGGTATGCACTTCTCATCTCTGCAGGGGATTGGCTCTGCTTGAACCACCTGTGTGACATCACACATGAGCAGACATGTCACACATGAGCGTTTGCACAAATAAGAAAATTAAGGTGTAATCCACCAGTTCAACCCATAGAACTACCGTAAACACATTTTTAGACCAAATATTGCCAAATATTGCCAATTTACACAGATATGCACAATTATGTGAGAATAAACACAGCCATAGTGCTAGATAACATTTTAAACACATTCTAGGGAGTTTATCAGCTAAAAAAAGTTAATTTTGGGTTTAGTCGCACTGTAGACCATTTCATTAGGTAAGGACATTCAGCAAGTACAATTTACTTTAAGTATTTTTTTAAAGCAAGTACAGAAACATTAATATGGTAATTCTACTTTTACTAGAGTACATTTTTGTGTCTGTTTATTTGTACTTTTACTTAAGTACAGTGTTTGAGTACTTTCTCCACCACTGACTGCAATGACTACTCGGTTATGTAAATTGTAGTTTTTATTTCCTTCCTGAACACATACTGATTAGCTTAGCATCATTAGCACGTCGGTAGCTCAGCCTTAGCTACAAATAAACAGCCTCTTTAGAGAGCAGTAGCTATAATATCTCATCTGTCACAGTAGACAGCTGTGTAATGAGTACCAGCTGATACAAACTGTTACCTTTTGTTCAGACTCGTCCTGAGAACAGCAGCAGCTGCGTTTCCTCACTGTTGTTATCCTCCTCGGTGTAAACTCAGTGTTGCCAGATAGAGTCGAGGTTCCCCAGCCCAAAATCTGTTAAAATCAGCCACGTCACACTAAAATCCGCCCAATCAATATATTGATACCGTTTATTTACTGTTTGAACATGAATGCACATCAGTAAATTTAACAATATGTGGCAAAACGCAACAATCCAACAATAATCTTCTCAGAGTTTCCAGCAAAATCAGAATGAAAACCGCCCAACTGGCAGTAAACTGCCCAATCTGGCAACACTGGAGTGACGCGAAGGGGTGGGCGTGACAGCGGTAAGCCATTGGTGTTGTTGTCCTCCCGGCCAGCAGGGGGGAGTAAATAACCACATTAACAGGAGATGCCCCTGTGTGCAAATCAGTTTTAATCCAATTAATAATAATAATAATAATAATAATAAACTTTATTTGTATAGCACCTTCCTACAATGCCTTGCATTGACCAAGGTGCTTAACAGGATAAAAAGATGAATAAACTGGAACAATAAATCAATGAAAATAGAATAAGAAACAACAGCAATAAAAGAAGGCAATGGAAATAAAAAATGCTACATACTAAAATAACACTAAAATAACACAAGTAATAAAAGTTACACACTGAAAGCTTTTTTGAACAAGTGGAAATAAAAAGGCAATGGAAATAAAAAATGTTACATATTAAAATACCAAAAGTAATAAAAGTTACACACTGGAAGCTTATTTGAACAAGTGGAAATAAAAAGGCAATGGAAATAAAAAATGCTACATATTAAAATACCAAAAGTAATAAAAGTTACACACTGAAAGCTTTTTTGAACAAGTGGGTCTTCAGTCTGGTTTTGAACAGAGTCAGATCAGAGGTGGCACGCAGCTCAAGGGGGAGGCTGTTCCAGGCTTTTGGGCCGGCAACAGAAAATGACCGGTCTCCCCATTGTTTGTACCTTGAGCGAGGCACCTCCAGCAGGTGTTGACTGGCAGATCGTAAAGCTCTGCTGGGCTGATGGACTTTCAAAAGTTCTGAGATGTAGAGAGGTGCAAGTCCATTCAGAGCTTTGAAAACAAACAGCAGCAGCTTGAACTGTATCCTGAACTGAACCGGGAGCCAGTGTAGAGAGGACAGGACAGGAGTGATGTGTTCATATTTTCGTGTGTTGGTCAAAAAGCGCGCGGCAGAGTTCTGTACAAGCTGTAAACGGGAGATGGAGGATTGATTAATACCAACATACAAAGCATTACAATAGTCAAGTCTGGAGGTCACAAAGGCATGGATGGCCTTCTCCAGATCACCACGGCTGAGAAATGACTTGACTTTGGAGAGCAGACGGAGCTGGAAAAAGCTGGTCTTGACAACAGAACTGATCTGTTTATCAAGCTTTAAGTTGGAGTCAAGCTGCACTCCAAGATTTCTGACCACCGGGTTGAAGTGGGGGAGGGGAAAACCAACACTGGGACTGGGAAGGATGTTGCTGGTGTCACCAGGTGCACCAAATAAAATGCATTCAGTTTTATCTGTGTTTAGGTGGAGGAAGTTTTGAGAGAGCCAGTGCTTAATGTCATTTAAGCAGTTGACAAGAGTGTTTGAACTGGGTGAGGGGTTGGGAGTGACTGGCAGATAGATTTGTAAATCGTCTGCATACATGTGAAAAGACAGGTTATGACGTGCAATGATTGATCCTAATGGCAGCATGTAAAGAGAGAAGAGGACTGGCCCTAGAATAGATCCCTGTGGTACGCCAGAGGTCAGAGGGGTTGATGAAGAGGAGGACAGATCACCTATCATGACAGAAAAAGTTCTCCCAGACAGGTAAGATTTGAACCACTCAAGCACAGCTCCCTGGAGGCCAACCTGCTGAGACAAGCGGTTGATTAGTACCTGATGGTCGACGGTGTCAAAAGCTGCTGAGAGGTCTAACATCACCAGCAGAGCAGGGTTTTTTGCATCCAGGGACAGAAGAATGTCATTCTGCACTTTGAGCAGTGCAGATTCAGTGCTGTGACGAGCTCGAAAACCTGACTGAAATTTTTTCAATTAATTTTTTTGTAAAATCTGAAACATTTTATATACTTTTGATTTATTTAATATTTCCTTCTCTGTATGCCCAAAAGCCTCCCTGTTTATTCCTGTTAGTGTTTGATTGTTTCCCTATACAGTTTTAAAACTGTATAGCACATTTACTCTCTCTGACAAGCTATAGTGCATAAATATATTCAGACAGATTTTTAGGAGGCTCATTTTCCAAGCCACTCCACAAAATGCAGGTCGCTGTTTTTAATGGAGTGACCTGCAGCAGCAGCAGCAGCAGCAGAATGTCACCACTGAAAGGAAAAGGTCAGCTCTGACCTGCAGCATCCTCCTTGACCCAGAGCAGGTAGGAGACCGGAGGGTGGTACCTGCTTTTCATGTGTGATATACATATTGCAAGTCTGGTTGTAAGACATGACAGTTTAAACTGATTAAAATTTTGCTGATTCTCTGACAGATAACTATTTCAATATTTGATAGATTTTACTGTGTAGTAATTCCACCCATCCATTATATTTACCTTTTACTTTATTTTTGTGGCACAGTGATCACTGGTGTCCATCTGCAGTCACTGTGTTAGACGTGGGGTACACCCGGGTAGATCACAAGTCCATCACAACAACACACAGACAAACACACTCACACCTAGGTACAATTTAAAGATTAATTTATCAGATTCTCAGTCATCCAGGGCATGGTAAATTCAAAAAAGGTAATTAATCTAACGTGGACTTGTTTAACACCGAGCAGTGATGGATTTTGCTGCATCTGCTGATACTACAAACTAGCCTACTACAGGAAGTTATGGAGGCAATCAACACACTTCTTCCTCTGGTGATCGCTCACTGCTGCCATAAGCTAAGGTTTTATTTCTACAAACCACCATCTCAGCTCCCTCAGTCCTCGTGTGACTGGAAACCCAACAGCCATTCCTGCACTATATTTTTAATACAATGAATGATGAGTGAGACTCTTCCCAGTCTGGAACTACTGTAGGAGCAGCTCCACAAAATACCTATATACAAATGTCACTTTACATTTTCTCGTACTCAAGACAGATTTCTTATTTTGAACTCTCAATCCACAGCCTGATTTTGTTTTGGAAGAAAATTTTCCCCCACAATTTATTATGTTTAAAAAAAAGTTGGCCTACAGGATAAATGTAAAATAGTTATCCTTTCAACAATGTACCACCTGCTCTAGTCTAATGATTGAAAACCACATCTCAGCTTTTTATTTCATTTTATTTTTTACCTGATCAATTCAGATTGCTACACACTGCACATCCACATGAAGCCCATGGCTCAGTGTTTACCAGCTGAACATTTTCCAAACGCTCACACTGCTCCAGATGGCCCTACCTACATCAAGTGGTCAAAAAAAGATACTACACATAAAGAAAGAAAAAAAAACCATTTACTTTTAAATTTGATACATAGTTATGTTTGTACATGAAACTCAATTAAATCAATTTAGACTATAAACATGTTTTAAAGGCATAAAAACCTGGATGACCCTAAATGTTCTCCTTTAAACACAGACAAGACTGAGGTTTTAGTTTTTGGACCAAAACATCTCAGCAATTAATTCTTCAGTCTTTTGCCCTCCTTAGATGACATTAAGCTGGTCTCCAGCTCTAATGTTAAAAATCTTGTGTTATTTTTATCAGGACATGTACTGTATTTTATCCCCCACATTAAAAACATTACTAGAACTGCCTTTGTCCACCTGCGTAATATCACTAAAATTAGAAACATCTTATCTAAAAATGAGGCAGAAAAACTGGTTCATGCATTTGTCACATCTAGACTGGACTATTGTAATGGTTTATTAACTGGGTGTCCAAATATTTCTTTAAAAAGTCTTCAGTTGATCCAACATGCTGCTGCCAGAGTCTTAACTGGAGTTAGTGGGAGAGATCATATCTCTCCAGTTTTAGTTTCTCTCCATTGGCTCCCTGTCAAATCCAGAAATGAATTCAAAATCTTACTTCTAACCTACAAAGCTCTCAACAACCTAGCTCCATCTTATATTCAAGATCTTATTGTTCCGTATTTTCCTAACAGAGCACTTCACTCTCAAACTGAAGTTTTACTTGTGGTTCCTAGAGTTTCCAAAAGCAGAATGGGAGGAAGATGTTTCAGTTCTCAGGCTCTTCTCTTGTGGAACCAACTTCCAGTTTCTGTTCGTGAGGCTGGTGTTGTAGTACTGTACTCGAGACCGGTCTTGGTCTTAAGACCGGTCTCAAGACCACTTTTTGATGGTCTTGGTCTTGTCTTGGACTCGACTGCATTTGGTCTCGTACATTGAGGACTGGATTTTATTTCGAGACCAGTCAAGACCACAATGTGGAAACATCACTAGACTGCCAGAATATTGTCCAGTTTATTTGTTAACATCTTTGTTTTTATTGGATGCAAAACATACTGATTCAAATCCGAGTGATAATGTGACTCATTGCTAAATACATTTTTTGTTACCGCTGTCACGCCCACCCTCTTTCACTTGCACATGTCACTCCCAGTGTGACCAGATTGGGCAGTTTACTGCCAATTGGGCAATTTTCATTCTGATTTTGTTGGGAACTCTGGGAAGATTTTTGTTGGATTGTTACATTTTGCCACATATTGTTAAACTACCTTGACTTGTACTGATGTGCGTTCATGTTCAAACAGTAAATATACTGTAACAATATATTGTTTGGGCAGATTTTTGTCTGATATGGCGGTTTTTAACAGATTTTTGGGCTGGAAAACATCAACGCTATCTGGCAACACTGGTCACTCCAAGAAAGTGAGAAGTGATTGTCTGGGCGTGTGAGAAGATGTCTGCCAAATCATCAGTTACGAAGGCTTGCCTAAAATTCAAGATGGATGACTCAACCGGCTGTGCCGCATCACCCATCAACCTCCATCCGCATCTAAGGCAGTCTTTTCCTCAGCCCTTCCTGTTTTGCCAGCCTAGCTGCATATCACTCGCTTAAACACTCGTTCTTTGTGCTTGTTACGCTCTCCGATCATCCTCAGCATGTCTGATCCTGACTCCGGAGCTTCCTTGGACTCTCCAGTCCTTCTTGCGGCCGCCTCCGATCCTCCATCCTCCAGCCCCGCCCAACGGAGCTCCCGGCTCGCGCCACGCCCCGTTCACTACTCCCCGTCTTCATTTCTTCAGTCCAGAGGCATCCGCCCGGCGGCCGGCCTCACCTCCGACCAGCTGGAGTCTCTCGCCGCTTTGGTTCCCTCCGACGGATCTTCACCTCCCTCCGCGCCGCTGCCCATGTCCGGTAAGCGGTCCAAGAAACGATCCCCACCTCCAACCAAGCGCCGCAGGGGCCGCCCATGCTCCTCTGAAGCTCCCGCACCGAACCTGGGCCCCTTCCCCTCTACGAGCCGCTTCGATGATTCTGCTCCGGCCGCACCCATCCATACGGCCTCCGGACCCCCACCCTCCCCGCTTCCCGGCCGGTCTTCGGAGCGGCCTTCTTAGGCCAATCAACAGCTGTCGGCGACTCTAATCGCCTCGCTCAACGTTCTCAACAGATCCATCTCAGCTTTATCCGCCAACCGTCAGACCTCCACTTCCGCATTCTCGGATCAGCCAGCTCCCCTGCTTGGTCACGTGACGTACTCTCGCCGAAGCCCGCCCCGCCCCTCCCCAGGGTAAGGTGTGTCGTTCTTTTGTCTTCAGACAATCTGTCTTACCTCAGCACGCCTTTTCTCGACCCGACTCAGGCAAAAAAAAAAAAACTTTATTGTCAAAACCTAAAAAAGCTAAGTCTGGTCCTCTGGACATTCAAAAAACAAAACAAAGCAAAAAAATTGTAGAAATGTTTCGTCTTTAGTCCGAAAGACTTCCTCAGTCTGAGAAGCTGTATTCAGCTCAGTCTTAGCACTCTCTCACAGTGGATCAACCAGTTTGCTGATGCCAGTTGAAACCAGCTGCTCCCATGATCAAGGAGGACCATCAGCCTAACGATGGATCATTAGCACCTTGATGGTTGTTTGCTATTCACAGTATTCTGACAGTATTCTGTAACACAGACTGTACCCAGGGGAGGCCACGCCAAGTCTGTATGGTTTACCCAAAATCCACAAGCAAGGTGTACCTTTAAGACCAATTGTTATTGTTGATTAACTCGGTCACTTACAATGTTTCCAAATATCTGGCATCTGTACTCATCCCTTTAGTTGGCAGCTCAGAACACCACATACAGAACACTAGGGCTGGGCGATATATCGATATTTTTAAAATATCGAGATTTTTTCTAAAGAGATACAAGACGAGACTATATCGTTTATATCGAGAATCCTCCTGCTGTCTGCTTTCTCCCACTCGCCCCCCTCCTTCTCCTTCACTGAATACAGACCCAGCCCCTCCTTCCTACCTGCAGGAGGGCGGAGCCACGGAGACTTTCAGCACAAGTAAACACAGCAGATATGAAGAGCGACGCTAGCTGCTGAGGGGAAAAAACAATGTTCTTTCTGAGCTAGTTTGGATTTAAATTGTCAGATGAGGGCAGAAAAAATATTTTTGTAGACGATGCTGAAAATAATCCCGACGAATGGTTGGAACTACAAATCTTTTTTACAATTTAAACAGCGGAGTGGAGCATGAACCGTGAAACGGCAGAACCGAGTGTTTTTACAGCCTGCTGTTTCCTTAAAGCTCATTTAGCCGTGCGTGCACCCACAGAGCTTTATGAGAGGAGCAGAGAGAAGTGGAGACATTAATAAATCAGCAGTTTATCATCAAAAAAGGCGTTCAATACAATATCAACTGGACTTTATTTGTTGCAGAAAACGTTTCGACTCCTATCCAGGAGGCTTTTTCAATTCAATTGTTAAAGAACAATTGAACAAAGAACAAATGGGTGATTCTTTTTTTGGGGCAACATTCATGTCCGCATGTTTCTCTTACCCTGATTTTTTTCTAAAATGTGCCAAATATTTACAACAAAGTATTTTAATTATACACTTAGATGTTTGCCATCATTCAAATATAAATGAAATGCATTTAAAATATTATTTTGTACTTTACACACCTTTTTGGTGACATAGATGGTCAATTTTATTGTGTCCGCAGTGCAGTGTAAAATATTTCCTCAATAAGTTTAAACAATAAAATTAAATTAAAAAAGAAATTTCTTCAATAATTTGATTGACTGGACTAAACCTTATTTTATTATGAAACTGAATCTGTTGAAACTATTTTTTTTATTTGATATTTTCTTGATATTATACATGTCCCAGTAGTAACTTTCCACCCTGTTAGAATGTTTCCTTTTTGCCCTCAAAAGACTACAATTCCATAAAAGCCATTTACAAGAAGAAGACATCAATTGGTTTTGGAGGGAATTCAACCATGGAAAACAAGTTAAGCTTCATCTGTCACTCTCTCCTTACTTTTTTTAATCTTAAATATATTAAACCTGTATGCGTCAACCTTAAAGTTCCACCCTGTTAAGATAAATTGTGGGAAATGTTTATTTGGTAGAATTTAAAAAACAACATATTAGATTTAGTCATTAAAGGTTTGCTATTCTGTTGAAGGTTAGCTAGCTAAATGTTGACCACATAAAGAGCTACAGCTAGATTAGCTAAAAAAATTCCACCCTGTTATGTTCCACCCTGTTAGGTTTATGAACCAAACAAGGTGTAACAAGGACCTAACAGGGTGGAAATTCAGGTAAAACGTAATCACATATACATGTAATTATTACTTTACCTGTAATTATTATTTTATCCAGCCCTGAGCTTGACCATTATTAATTTCTTATTGCTAAACATGTCAGTGATGTAACAAAATATTTAAAACTTAAAATATTACTCTTTTTATTTTCACAAGTCCTGAAGCCAAAATGTTGCCGCAAAAAAAGAATCACCCAAATGATAAACAGCAGTTTATCATATCGCTAAAGATATGGTCCTTAGCGGCTAACAAGATGGCTGACGCTTTAGCCGTCTTCTTCCACAGCTGAGACTGACTGTGTCTTTAGCGATATGATAAACTGCTGATTTAATAATGTCTCCGTCTCACGGTTCACGTTTCTGAGTGGAGGCTCACATTTACTGCAGTTCACAAACACACTGACTAAAGTGAAAGCACCTTTCTATCTTATCAAGACACTCAAAGCTCTTTAAAACACAATCTGTGTCCTCATTTACCCATTCATACAGCACTCTACTAGAACTGTACAAAGAATAATCAGTACTTAATCACATTCATACACTGATGGGACACACATCAGAGGCAGTAACCGTGTTTCCATCTATTTTCAATTCGAACTTTGAGCAAATTTTTGAAAATTCGCAAAAATGTAAATAAAAATTAATGCAAATCAGAAGTGTTTCCATCAACTGGCTTGAAGCGAATCCACCAGGCCACGCAAAGCGGCATTACGTCAGACGTCAGCGTTACGCACGTCTACAGTAAACAGGAAGTAGCGGTTGAAAACAGGAACCGAACCACACATCTCGGCAAAATGGAGAGAATATTTCAGGAATGTGTTGCTATCGGGTAAGTTGTATTTATTCTGTCATGCCAACTAGTTTTAGCGATGTTACAGCGAAACAGCTGATCAGTCACATGACGTGAATGTTCGCTACGTCAGAACTGAGTCGGCAAATCTGTTTCCATCTCTCGTTTTGCGCATCAGCTCTGTTTTGAAAAACCCCAAAACCACCTCAATAATAATAATAATAATAATAATAATAATGAATTCCATTTATAATGCACTTTTCATTAATAAAAATCTCAAAGTGCTACAAAGTGTAACAAAGCAAAGATCAAAATAAAACAAGTGATAAAATCAAATAAAATCAATAATAATATCGACTAAGATCAAAGATAAAATCATGTGGATGCAGATTAGGCTTGCTTAAAAAATAAATAAAATAAAACAAGTGATAAAATCAAGTAAAATCAATAATGATATCAGCTAAGATCAAAGATAAAATCATGTGGAGGCAGAATAGGCTTGCTTAAAAAGAAAGGTCTTTATGCTGCTTTTAAAGTCAACCAGTGACTGTGGAGCTCTCAGGTCGTCAGGGAGGGAGTTCCACAGGCGGGGGGCAGCCACACAGAATGCTCGGTCTCCCATGGTCCTCAATTTGGTCCGAGGAATATGAAGGAAATTACTGTTCTGTGATCGTAGAGACCGGGTGGATGAATATGGTGCAAGAATGTCCTTTAGATAGTCAGGTGAAGTGCCGTGCAAGCATTGATGGGTAATGAGAGCAGTTTTGTACTGAATTCTGTAGGTGACAGGAAGCCAATGGAGGTTATGGAGAATGGGTGTAATATGTTCAAATTTACGAACTCTCAACAGAATCCTTGCTGCACTGTTTTGAATGTATTGAAGTTTCTGAAGGTTTTTGCCAGGGATACCAATAAACAGGGAGTTGCAGTAGTCGAGCCTGGAGGAGACAAAGGCATGGACGAGTTTCTCAGCATCAGGAAAAGTCAGAGATGGGCGAAGTCTGGAGATGTTTCGAAGATGGAAGAAGCAGGTTTTAAACAGATGCTTAATGTGATTTTCAAATGTAAGATGAGAGTCCATTTTTATTCCAAGATTTGTAACAGAGGTGGAGAGGGGGATGTCTTGACCAGAGAAGGAGATTGTTGTTAAAGTTGATGTTTGTATCTGGTGAGGGGTGCCAATCAATATGGCCTCAGTCTTCGAGCAGTTTAATTGAAGAAAGTTCTGATTCATCCATGCCTTTATTTCCTCCAGGCAGGCAGAGAGAACAGTGAGTGAAGACGGAGATAGGGATGATGATGATGTTCCAGTCCTGATGTAAAGCTGTGTGTCGTCGGCATAGCAGTGAAAAGAAATGTTGAACTGATTAATAATTTGACCTAAAGGCAGCATGTAGAGGGAAAACAGCAGGGGCCCCAGAACTGACCCCTGAGGGACACCACAGGAGACACCGACTGTCTGGGAAGTGGCATTGCCAAGGCTAACACATTCCAGCCTATTGGAGAGGAAAGAATTGAACCAGTCCAGGACAGTGTCACAGAGACCGACCTCCACATGAAGACGGTGGAGGAGGATACTATGGTCCACAGTGTCGAAGGCTGCAGTGAGGTCAAGGAGGACAAGGATGGAGGGAGAACCAGTGTCAGCAGCCATGAGGACATCATTTGTTACTCTCAGCAATGCAGTCTCAGTACTGTGAGCTGCTCTGAATCCAGACTGGAACTTCTCATACAGAGAGTGTTGCTGTAGGTGGTCCTGCAGCTGAGCAGCAACTGCTTTCTCCAGCACTTTGGACAGAAATGGGAGGTGGGAAATTGGGCGGTAATTAGAAAAAATGTCGGGATCCAAATTAGATTTTTTCAGAAGAGGCCTAATGATGGCAGTTTTTAGAGGCAATGGAACATGACCAGATTGTAGAGACTTGTTTATTATTTGTGTGATTAATGGGCTTATTGCAGAGTGATTGGATTTTATGAGAGACGAGGGGAAGGGATCCAGGGCGCAGGATGAAGGCTTCATTTTCTTGAGGATGGTCTCTACCTCACTCTGAACGACTTCATCAAAGCTGCTCAGGGTCCCAGAAAGCAGACGGGTAGATGGTACACTAAGATCAGGGAGGTTGTGGAGCTGAGATCTGATAGTGTCAACTTTGTTTTTAAATGATGAGAGGAACAGGTTGCATTTTTGAACAGAGTCCTCATGAGTTTGTTTAATGGGATTAAGCAGATGAGTTATTGTGGAGAAGAGCTGTTTAGAGTTTCCAGGGCAGGTGTTGATGATGTTGGAATAATATTTGGAGCGTGCTTCTTTAAGCGAATAGGCGTACGCTTTCTGATGTTCTTTGTACGCTTGCTTAT
>JBBPBX010049893.1:0-17682 GCA_038048925.1 Garcialebias charrua | reverse complement strand
TATATATATATATATTTCCGCCAAATTATTCTGGAAACAAAACAAAAATGTTTGAAAGGAGAGCAGGAAGAAGCAATGGCTTATCCAGTCCTGTCCCTAAATTTACATTAGAATTCTGAACCAAACCAGTTTTGTAAAAATATTAAGAACACAAAAACACAAAGTGTAGACTGAAAAAAAGTGTCGACAAAAGCACAAGCTTATTATACCTTCACTTTATTATGCATCAAAATTAACGCAGCAGAATTTTTTTTGACATAATTTTCTAAAATTATCAAGTTTCAAAATAAAAGCACCCAAAGACTAACGTTTATGTGCAACTTTCGTTTAGACGTGATAAAAAGTTTGAGAGTAATTTTCTTTAAAATTTGGACTTTAATACAGCAGTAAGAGCACTTCAGTCTTATAATCAGAATACTTGTCTGCAAAGTTATGATGAACAATTAATATCTTACCTGGTGTACATTTAGAGGCAGCATACAAACACCATTTTAAACATTTACATAATTCTCATTTTCACATTTTATAGTTTAATAAGTGATCTGTTATTATTAGCAAGGGATAAGAGCAGCAGGGAAAAGTTGTGCACTTTCTGTATGTTCTTCACAACTTTACTGTTCATTAGTCAGCTCCTAAGTCCGGAACCTCGTATGTCGATGCGCTCGTAAGTCGGGGACTACCTGTAGTCTCTTCCTTGGATTTGTTGGCAATAAAAATATTTGGCAGTAAATAAAAGCACTCCAGGTCAGTGGTGTTTTAAAAGTTGATCTGTCACTATTTGAGCCAGGTCTGTGTGGTCGATGTGTGTCGTCGTGACAAAGTGAAACATGTGTGTTGTTGAAATGATTCCTCTTGCTGATGCAGGGTTGCAGACACACCACGTCACCGATCACTCACATCGTTCAAACCCCATGTCTGCAGCTCCCAGGACCTCCTGCAGTCGCACACCTTCTCCCACCAACTCTTTCAAGCCTCCCTTGTTCCGTCCACTTGTATTTCCAGTCTGTCTTTTGTCTCTTTTCATCACCATCTCTTCTCTCCTCTTCCCCTCCTGCTCACCATCTTCCAGACATTTTGTAAAGCCTCTTTTTTTTTTTGGATCTGTCCGTTGGAGGCTGGACCCACGCTGCTGCTCCGCACTGTGTGACGGACCCAGCTCACAAGGGGGAAGCGAGATAGAGCAGAAAGAAATAAGAGAGAATGGAAGACTGAATAGAGAGAAGAAGAAAAGTGGGAGGCAGCATGGTAGAATAGATAAGAGTGACAGAGTGAGGAAGACAAAGGTGGATGGGACAGACGTCCTGGTGTTTGAGTGCGTGTGGGTGTGTGTGAAGGAAAAGAGTCGAGTGACAATAAAAAAGGACTCTCAGTCATCTCCTCCACCCAGCCGTGTTCGTCTTCCTGGAATCACATCGCTCCAACAACAGCCCATCCAGACACAACTCCCTGCGCGACCTCAGATCCCATCAGAATGATGACAGTCAGCTGTTCATCCACCATCAGCTGTTTTACCACAATCAGCTGTTCTTCCACAATCAGCTGTTCTTCCACAATCAGCTGTTCATCCACAATCAGCTGTTCATCCACAATCAGCTGTTCTTCCACAATCAGCTGTTATTCCACAATCAGCTGTTTTTTCACAATCAGCTGTTTTCCACAATCAGCTGTTTTTTCACAATCAGCTGTTCTTCCACAATCAGCTGTTCTTTCACAATCAGCTGTTCTTCCACAATCAGCTGTTTTTTCACAATCAGCTGTTTTCCACAATCAGCTGTTCTTTCACAATCAGCTGTTCTTTCACAATCAGCTGTTCTTTCACAATCAGCTGTTCTTCCACAATCAGCTGTTTTTTTCACAATCAGCTGTTTTCCACAATCAGCTGTTCTTTCACAATCAGCTGTTTTCCAAAATCAGCTGTTCTTCCACAATCAGCTGTTTTCCACAATCAGCTGTTTTCCACAATCAGCTGTTTTCCACAATCAGCTGTTCTTTCACAATCAGCTGTTCTTCCACAATCAGCTGTTTTTTCACAATCAGCTGTTTTCCACAATCAGCTGTTCTTTCACAATCAGCTGTTCTTCCACAATCAGCTGTTCTTTCACAATCAGCTGTTTTTTCACAATCAGCTGTTTTCCACAATCAGCTGTTCTTTCACAATCAGCTGTTCTTCCACAATCAGCTGTTCTTTCACAATCAGCTGTTTTCCAAAATCAGCTGTTCTTCCACAATCAGCTGTTTTCCACAATCAGCTGTTTTCCACAATCAGCTGTTTTCCACAATCAGCTGTTCTTTCACAATCAGCTGTTCTTCCACAATCAGCTGTTTTTTCACAATCAGCTGTTTTCCACAATCAGCTGTTCTTTCACAATCAGCTGTTCTTCCACAATCAGCTGTTCTTTCACAATCAGCTGTTCTTCCACAATCAGCTGTTTTTTCACAATCAGCTGTTTTCCACAATCAGCTGTTCCTCCACAATCAGCTGTTTTCCACAATCAGCTGTTTTCCACAATCAGCTGTTCCTCCAAAATCAGCTGTTTTCCACAATCAGCTGTTCCTCCACAATCAGCTGTTCTTCCACAATCAGCTGTTTTTTCACAATCAGCTGTTCTTTCACAATCAGCTGTTCTTCCACCATCAGCTGTTCTTTCACCATCAGCTGTTCTTTCACCATCAGCTTCTCCTCCACAATCAGCTGTTCTTCCACAATCAGCTGTTTTTTCACAATCAGCGGTTTTCCACAATCAGCTGTTCTTCCACCATCAGCTGTTCTTTCACCATCAGCTGTTCTTTCACCATCAGCTTCTCCTCCACAATCAGCTGTTCTTCCACAATCAGCTGTTCTTCCATGTGTTGTCATGCTCTCTGCCCCTCCTGTCTGTATCAGATCTCACATGTGTGTGTGCACTGTCACCAGCACGCTGGAGTTTTAGATGTGCAACCATTGCTCAAGAGCAGAGTCTCAACTCAAAAGTGAAACTGTAGAGTGGCTTTAAAGGCAAGATGTAAGAAGACTAGAGTTATAATGAAAACAACAATTAGAACTATCAAAGGGTTAAAAAAATACTTAATGATCATAAACAAACAATCTCCTTGGAAACAAGAGTCAAGAATGTAACACAAGATAAGAGTTTTAATTACCTACCGGGTATATGAAAAAAGTTAGTCTCATTTCATGTCAAAACTCAAAATAAAATAGTTAACTATTATGTAAAATGTTGCTTTTTGTGATTTTTAATATTAATGGAGTTCAGTGTTATGGAAATGGCAACTAAGATTGAAATACTGTATTGTACTGTACTGTAGTTTAATTATGGGGTAAAAACCTCACACACAAACGTCCAGGTTTAGGAGAACAACTTTTTGCCAGCTCAATTTTAAATTGTTAACATCCTCCTGAATTTCAACATGTCCAAAAGGAAAATGTGCTCTCTGCTCACCAAACTGTGCTGCCAAATCAAACTGCCTCACTCTGCCTGCTCTGTCAACATTTAAATAAGACTTTATGCAACATTTTAGGAAATGAGTTTTCATATTCCCCATGTAGATACGTGCCAGTTGGGCAGCACAGTGGTGCAGTTCGTAGAGCTGTTGTTTGTCAGTGAGAAGGTTGCCTGTTCAAATCCTGGCTGGGGCCTTTCTGAGTGGAGTTTGCATGTTCTCTCCGTGCTGCGTGAGTTTTCTCCCACAGACCAACAACATGCATGTTAGACTGATTGGTAACTCTAAATTGTCTCTAGGTGTGAGTGAGAGAGTGACTGGTTGTTTGTCTCTGTGATGGACTGGAGACATGTCCATGGTGTCCCCCTCTTCTCACACATTGACTGCTGTACTCGGGCACCAATGACCCCTGTGATCCAGAAAGGAAGATGCAGGTAAAGATGCTGGATGAATGGATGGATGGATGAATGGATGGATGGATTGATGGATAAGTGCCAGGTCTAAAGGATCTAATTCTCCAAAGCTAGTGCTGTTTATGACATCTGAAATATTTATGGTATCCTGAGAGCTGGTGGTGTTTGTATCTCAGGAGAAGCAACAAAGGAAAAGGATCAATCCGCTGCATGGTTCTCTTCACAAATCAAAAAAGGCGTTCAATACAGGATCAACTGGACTTTATTTGTTGCAGAAAACGTTTCGACTTCTGTCCAGAAGTCTTTTTCAATTCTGAATGAATGGAAGCTGTGAGAACGAGAAGTTTTATACAAGCCACGCACCAACATATGAAATTGGAAACTGAAATAACACCACAAAATACCTAACATGCCCATTCTATTTAAATTGACAAAACAACACATCACACCTTAACAGAAGGGGGTTTGTAACACATACATGTAAATTGAAAGATCACACCTTAACAGTAGGAGGTTCCCTTGAGGTCTCTGGTAGAAGACACAAAACTGTATGTAAATTGACAAAAAACACCTCCCAAACAACAACAGAGGCTACTCAGAGAACTTTGTTAGTCTAATTTACAGACAAGACATCCCTGCTCCCATCCAGTGTAAAACGTTTCGGAATCAAATCCAAAACTGAGTTATAAGTCTTAGAAAGTTGAAATCTCTTCACTTCTCTTCACAAAGTTAGAAAACAAAAACTTAGGTAATAATTTATTAGGACATTTACCACTGCAGTCTTATCCTTATCTGCAGCCAAACTGAGGACAAGGAGGTTCCTCAGCTTCCCATAAGAGAGTGAATACCTCCTCATCAGGGACAAAAACCAGGGACCATTAAAAATGTCGGTAGTGAAAAAGAAAGGATGGTGAAGAAGGCCAAAATGTGACTTATTTATTTAGAGAGTCCATCCTGAACACAACTCATACCTGACACAGTGAGATGTTCCTACATGTTTAAGAAGAGTTTCTTTACTTCTTCTGTTTTTCTCTTTCTGTGACTTTTGTCTCTGCTGTGTTTGTAACAGATGGTAAAATTCAGATAGGGCAGTAAGGAGAACCAAGATCTCATGTAACAAAAAGTGCAATTTGCTCAAACTAATCCAACTTGATGAGCACATGTGCACCAGCAAATAGAGCTATTTACCACCTGCTTCAAATGTTATCACCCATTAAATGTCCATTATTAGTTATCATCCCCATACGTTGTGTTCAAACTGCCCCTCCTGTACCTCCTATTAGGTTTAAAGGTACATTGTTAGTGCTGATTGTATGGTCATGTGGTCAGGTTGAGTAATGGGTTTGGGGGTTAAGTTTAGGGTCAGTGCTCTGGGTCAGGTGTAAGGTAAGGTTTAGCAACAGAGTTAAATAAAGCTAACAAAAAACTTCCGGTTTTACACGCATGCGAAGCTACATATTATCAGCAGTAACAATGTACCTTTAAAACTATTAGGAGGGACAGTCTGAACGCAGCCTATGGGGATGATAACAACTTATAACGATAATTTAATGGGCTGATATCATCCAAAGTCGCTAATTTGTGGAAGAAAGCAAAGGCAAATGATACAGTCTCTGTGCAATAGGTGAGGGACACCTTGGACATGTCTCCAGTCCATCACAGGGACACCTGGACAGGTATCCAGTCCATCACAGAGACACCTGGACAGGTCTCCAGTCCATCACAGAGACACCTGGACAGGTCTCCAGTCCATCACAGAGACACCTGGACAGGTCTCCAGTCCATCACAGAGACACCTGGACAGGTCTCCAGTCCATCACAGAGACACCTGGACAGGTCTCCAGTCCATCACAGAGACACCTGGACAGGTTTCCAGTCCATCACAGAGACACCTGGACAGGTCTCCAGTCCATCACAGAGACACCTGGACAGGTTTCCAGTCCATCACAGAGACACCTGGACAGGTCTCCAGTCCATCACAGAGACACCTGGACAGGTTTCCAGTCCATCACAGAGACACCTGGACAGGTATCCAGTCCATCACAGAGACACCTGGACAGGTATCCAGTCCATCACAGGGACACCTGGACATGTATCCAGTCCATCACGGGGACACCTGGACATGTATCCAGTCCATCACAGGACACTTATAGAGACAAACAACCTTTCTATCAGTCTAACATGCATGTTTCTGGTCTGTGGGAGGAAAACAGAGTACCCAGAGAAAACCCACGCAGCACAGAGACCCAGAAAGGCCCCGACCAGGAGGGGCGACCTGCTCAATGAGAGGCAGTAGCTCTACCAACTGCACCACCGTGTTCAATAGGGGTGCTGAGATGGTGTAGGGGCAGGGCAGCCGACTCGGAACCCAAAGGTCCCGGGTTCGATCCCCAGTCATTCCACATCTTGTGGTGTCTCTGAGCAGGACGCCTTATCCCCAGTTGTTCCCTGGGCGATTTACATAGATGCCCACTGCTCCACCTGGTGGTGGATGGGTTAAATGCAGAGACCCAATGTTGCCATTGTATGGGAACATATAATGATGACAATACATAACACATTATTATTATTATACCTAGCTTAACTTACTGAAGGTCAGAATGAAGCCTTTAAAGGTCCACTGACATGATTTTTCTACTATTCATCAAATTGCTAAAAATATATATACAAGTATATATATATATATATATATTCAGTATATATATATATATATATATATTATATATTATTAAGTATATATATATATATATATTATCATTTAAATATGTTCGTTTTTGCAAACAAAATGATAAATCACTTTAATTTTGCTTTAAAAGTGATTTTGAACTTCAAGCCGTGTTTAATCATGGGAAATCCGATTACACCGAACGCACCATCTGTGACGTAGTGAGAGGCAGAGGGCTCTGGTCTCTTTAATAGCGGACAATTTAAAACCCGACGAATTTATCAATCTATGTGAAGATTTGAGCTATTTGTCTTCATTTTGGGAAGCAGAAAATAGTTTGGGTGATGGAACAAGAAACAACAGGATCTAATTTAGGTCTGATGCTGTATCAGACTTACCTTCATGTGGAGCTGCTCATACCCGCGCACCGTGACAAGCCCAGAGCTCTGCCTCTCACTCTGGACACTACGTCACAGATGGTGCGTTCGGGTGTAAACAGATTTCCCATCGGCTTGGAGTTCAAAATCACTTTTAAAGCAAAATTAAAGTGATTTATCATTTTGTTTGCAAAAACTAACACATTTAAATGATAAAATATGTATATTTTGAGCAATTTGACGAATAGTAGAAAAATCATATCAGTGGATCTTTAAACCTTTACATTCTATCCAATAATTCTCAGTTGGGTCATCTTTTTTTTTATTGAAACGTTCCGCCCTCTATCTGGAGGGCTTCATCAGTCAGAGGAGAACTTCTCAGAGGGCTTACTTCTTGGTGGGGCAACAGTTTACTGGAACTCCTCTGTCTGATGAAGCCCTCCAGTGGACTTCAGAAGGAACAAACACACCCACACCCCACTGTATATAGGTGGATCTGCGGTGGAGGTGGTCTCCAGCTACAAGTACCTGGGTGTACACTTGAATGATAACCTCAGCTGGAGCAACAACACCACCAGCCTGATCAAGAAAGGTCATCAGAGACTCTACTTCCTCAGACGGCTGAGACGAGCTGGTCTGAGAAGCTCAGTCCTCACCTCGTTCTACAGGTGTGCAGTGGAGAGCGTCCTGTGCTCCAGCATCAACGTGTGGCATGGAGGCTGCACAGTTGCAGAGAGGAAAGCTCTACAGAGAGTGGTGAAGGCTGCACAGAAGTCTGTTGGAGTCAGTCTCCCCACCATCACAGACATTTACACCTCCAGATGCAGAAAAAGAGCCACCTGCATCATGAAAGACCTCACTCACCCAGCACACTCACTCTTTGCACCACTCCCCTCGGGACGGAGGTTGAGGAGCATCAAATGTAGAACCACTAGACTGAGGAACAGCTTCTACCCTGAGGCTGTCAGACTCATGAATAAATAAATAATAAGAATAAACACTGCAAAATGTCACATCATGCTGATGCTGATCTGTTTCTTGTTGCTGCGTTCATCTGTGACCATCTGCTCATGTTCGTGCTGCTGTTTATAATGATGTTTTTCTACTACATTAGGGCTTAGTGTATTACTAGCTGATGTCTCTCTTAGTTAATCCTAGATGTTATTATTGTTTTTCTCTTGCATTTGTTGTTGGATGTAACTGGGACCCTGTGTACATAATCTCGTTTTCAACACATGTACTACATGCGGTGCAAATGACAATAAATTCTCTCTGACTCTGACTCTGACTCTGACTCTGACTCTGATAGAGGGCCGAACATTTCTATAAAAAAAGAAACGGTCCAGATGACCCAACTGCGAATTACTGGATTTGGTACCTGGATGATTGAGCATGAACTTTGTTGCTTTAAATTCTACGTTTTTTGTATTTTTAAAATCTCTTCCATTTAAGCTCAAAAAAGCTACATATAACCAAGTTTAAAAGTAATGTTAGACAGCTTTATAGCGCTTTTTTGTACATTAAAATTGAACAAATACAACAATCCCACCTACTGTGGACATAGAAGAATTCTGTCACTCAGTACTATTTGAGAAAATAACATTAAAACCCAGTAAGAACGTAGCGCTGTAAAAGAAAGTACGTAATAGGTGCACATCACTTCTTCTTGCCATGCCACGACCTGTTCAGTGAACACAGCCTTCACGACACTGACGAGTGTTCGGGGTTCTCTGCCTCCAGGTCGTATTTGGATAACTAAAACTCCAGCATCAGCTCACTCTTGTTTTCCCTCCGCTTCAGCAGGTGGTCTCCTGTAAGGATTGTCTCGTCCTCGCTGGGTGTCTTTTAAGCGTGGGGGGAGCAGGAGAAGCTAGCCTGCCTGTTATTTCCTCTTCTGTGTCTGTATATGTACGTATGTGTCTCCAGAAAACAATCGGATAAGTGGCATCCTGACCTCGCAGACGGAGCCCTACGACCTGTCTTTCTCACGCTCCTTCCAGAGCCTGTCACACCTGCCGCCCTCCTACGAGGCGGCCGTCAATGCCGACCTCAACCGGTTCTCGTCCCTGAAGAAACTCAGTAGGTCCAAATTCACTGCACTCATGCAAGAGTCGGCTCCCTGCCCCGGTGCATTGCATGATGAAGAAAGTACTGCATTAGGTGTGCTTCCCTGACGCCTGACCGGGGCTCACTGAGGAGCGCCAAAGTGTTTCAGCTGTGAGAATGATTTGCCTGCTGCTCTGTGGACAAAAAGCACTCATACGTGTCTCCCTGAAATTTCAGCAGCTCCCATTTAAAACACACAAGGAGCATAGAATTAAATCAGAACGTGTCCATTTGTCAGCCCTGATCCACCACGAGACCAGCTGAGTCATCTGAAAGGACCCATGAGTCACTCCTGCCTCCTTCGTCTCCTCTTAAAGAACGCAGCCAGTATTCGTCTCTAACTGTGTAAGAGCGCCGGGCGGCTTGTTGCGCCCGCTCTAGCTCGGTATTGATTCAGTGATGCTCCTCTGGATTTCCGCTGCCTAATGAGGTCGCATCTCATGATATTTCTGAGTGAAATATTTCTTAAGGCTCGTGTAATCTTATCATTGCTGGCCAAGTTCACTGCTGGCATGCAGTCTGAATGAAAGATGGCCGTCTCCAACTTCTTCCTCTGTGTTTTCTCTACACTGCAGCAGACAGACCATGTGAAAGAACAGATGATGTCATGGAAAAACAGAACGTCAGCTGTCAATCACTTCTAAGGTTGAACATGTCAGGACTTTATAAGCAGGATTTGTTTTTCTAAAATTATTCACATGTCAAAGAAACAAAATAGATTGCACAATATTGAGGCCAGGAACGTCTGAGATGGAGCTCTCTGAGTTTTTTATTGATTGATTTTGTTTGTAATTTCATTGATCATTGCAAGGTCTGCTTAGAAAATTAGATGTCCCAGTAAATGTTTCCGATTTGTGAACCATCTTTATCCATAAATGGACTATATACTGCCTAAAAATGACATCTAACCCTTCCCAAACTGAAGCAGCAGTTGCTCCTTTAAGGGCATTGCTGATGTCTTTCCTTCTTGGCACCATGAAAACACACCTGCTCCAGAGCAGCAAAGTGTCCAAACTGTTCCATTTATAGAGTTGTTCATGCTGATCAGTTAATCAGTGCATGTGATCAATGTCTCCTGACTGATCCTGAACAATCTACATCCTTTGAGAGCAGCAAAGATGGACTTGGGTTTTCTCAATTTAAAATTAATTGTATTTAATGGAGAAATTGTATTTCCTGCGAAAGTGCAGTGTGAATGCTTATTGCTGAAACTTCCTAAAAAACAGCTGAAATTAGCTTAAAAAACATGGAGAAATGTAGCTGAAATGGAAGAACAAGCCTAATTTAGCAGAAGAAAGCAGAAAGAACACATATTTGCTGAATTAGATTTAAAAAACAGAAATGAGCCAAAAAGTTAGGAAATTAGCTAAAAAATAAAAAAGGCTGAAATAAGCAACAACAAAAGAAAAATAATTAAAAAAAAGCTGAGAAGTAGCTGAAAAGGTGGAAAGTAGCTTAACCTTCCAGAATGAAGTGGAAATAGTTGAAATGAGCTTAAAAAATTGGTTGAAAAAGCTAAAATTAGCACAAAACAGCTAAATAGTAGCTGAAGTATCGTAAAAAGCTTAAACTAGCAGAAAAAAGTGAAAAGGAGCAAAAGTAAGCTGAAATTAGCAGAAATGATTTAATTAGGCTTAAAGTAGCACAAAACTTGAATGTATCTGAAAACAACGGAAATTAACTAAATTAAATGCTAAAAATCTATCTGAAAATGTAGAACTTGCTTAAATTAGCAGAAGAAATCAGAAAGATCATGTTTGCCCAATTAGTGTGAAAAAAAATCATAAATGAGCACAAAAAGTGGAAATTATCTGAAAAATGCTGAAATGAGCAAAAATAAAACTGCTGAAAAGCAGCTAAATAAAGCAAAAAGAAGCTTAAATTACTAGAAGGAAGTGGAGAAAGCACATTTTTGCTGAATTAGGCTTAAAAAGGTTGAAATTGGTGCAAACACTGTTGAATTAGCTGAAAAGCATTCAATGTGTGTAGCACTTTGAGATTTTCACTAATGAAAAGCGCGTTATAAATTGAATTCATTATTATTATTATTAAAAGCTAAACATAGCATGGACCTGCTAAATAGTAGCTGAAATAGCAGAAAAAGCTGAAACTAGCAGAAATACACAGAGGAGCATACCAAGCTGAAATGAGCAGAAAGAAGTTAGAAGAAGCTCAAAAATATTGTAGTTAGTAGAAATAATCTGAAAGGAGCACAAAACAGCTGAACAAAGTAGCTGAAAGTAGCTGAAAGTAGCTGAAAGTAGTTTAAATTTGCAGAAGGAAGCTGAAAAGATTTGCACCTTAGGGCCACTTTAGAAAAGAGCTGAACCAGAACAAAATGTGAAAGAAGCAGTAAACAGATCAGAAGATCTGAAGTATGTAAAATGAGCTCAAGTAATTTTCTATTATGTAAAAAAAATGACAGAAAATGCTATATATTTCCAAAAGCTAAAGTTGCACCAATAACAAAAGTCAAAGCTGGATTTTCCTGAAAGAGCTGAACGTTTTGATTCCTAAATTTCTGAGAAAGAAAAAAACCCTGCGGGACGAGAATCGTGCCAAAACACGTACGGAATAGTTGAGACGTCGGAATAATAAATATTAACAGGATCACAATAGTGTGAATGCTTGATTAGAATTCACTCAAAAAGGACATGGGGGAATCTGTTGTACACTGGCGGTCAAAATCAAATAATTTTAGATTCTGAAAGAGTCCAGATGATTTTAATATGTCCTAACATAAAAACTGTAGAACCAAAGGAGAGTTGACGTTCTTTTTTCCGATGACTGGATGCGCTCAAATGGATTTGCACGATGTGGTGCAACTTATTGTCTTTCTAGTCAAAGAAAGCTCAGAAGAATGAAGATAATAGTTTTTGTTCAGCATTAAACTAAAACTAAATGAATTCAGTTGTCACAATAGAAACCCACCAGAGAAAGTGTGTTGAAACACAAATATCCTCGGGCAGTGTCCTTCAGTCTTACTTTCTTTCTGCTTCCAAAGCAAATTATTTGTTGCAGAAAACAGCCGAAAGGCTCTACTGCCTCGCGTTGCTCAGCTAGTGTGTGTGCACACTGATAGATCATGTTGGATTGTGCCAGAGGAAAGAGCAGCGGTTTCATTGTTCGGATAATAAAAAAGAATAATGCTGCTGCTTATTAATGCAAATTGCTATCCAAGTGAAGAGAAAGCATTTCGACTGTTGCTGTGCAGGACAGTATATTTGATGAGTTATTCATTCAGTCGGTGGATGAGCTGCCCGGCCCAGATCATGTAGACTCTGACGCTCGAGAAAGGAACATCTTGTTTTTATTATCTCTCATAATGAATCGATTTGCAGCGAGCACCCGTGGCCTGCCAGAGGGGATGTTGCCTGAATGAAATATGGACGGGCGTTAAGAGCGTTATTGAAGACGACAGGATCACGCACAAAAAGTCGTTTAGGACTTTCCAAACAGGGTGGAGCGCTCGGTGTAATTTATTTCCACGTGCGTTCCCTTTTAATTCAGTCCAGTGGTTAACAACGTCCCACCTCCGACATTCACGGACTTTTGTTCACAGACTTTTTGACAGGATGTCTGGTAAAGTTTTATGAACGTGTGCCGCCATGTGTGTGATTACATTCTCTTGTGAGCAGTCTTTTTGCATGTGTTTATGTTCCGTGGCATGACTTGGATCGTGCACTTGGTCTTCCACTTTGTTGTCGCAGGAAGTGTTTTCCTGTCTTCTCGACCTGCCTCTGAACGCATGTCTTCCTGTTAACACACACGAGGGAGGACGACGCTCATTGACGTGAAAGCACTCGCAGCTCTCGAGGATGGCCAGACTATGCAACGATAGCTTTCCAGCATGTGCCCTTGTATATGTCTCCCTCCATGTCACGATGTTTTTGTTTGTTCTCTTGACCTTTGAAAAGTTTGCTCCCACAGCCAGTGCTGCCTGTAGAATCACAGATGGAGTCTGGATTTGTGGATGTTCTGTGCCAAGCATGTAATTTGTGACCCTTTGCCTCTAGTTTCTATGTCCCTCCATGAGCTTGGAAAGGTGAAACCCAGACAGCTCCACCGGCACTTCTCTCTGCTTTGTGTGCAGTGATCCCCCCACTCCTCGTCCCATTTAAACACCTACCCATGTTTTCTTGTTCATTCACATTTCATACCTCCTCTTCAACCACCATTTGATTGTTCACATCCCTTTTCCAATTCTCTGTCTCTCTGCAGCAGATAAAGATGTTGACGAGTACTACTCCCGCAAGCGCCACCTGCCCGACCTGGCAGCAAGAGGCACTCTTCCCCTGCATGTTCTGAAAATGAGTCAAGACCCGGTGGGTACACAAGGTTTTGATTTAGGAGAGCAAGCCTTAACACGTTGTTACATATATCACTGTCTTCAGTAGAGGTCTTAAGGTAAAGTATCATTGGGCTATGACCGTTAGAGACTAAAGCCTAAAATTGCAAGAAAACAGAGAATCTTTTTAATCGCAGTTCCACTGAATTCTGGCTGTTTGGCATCAATAAAGCATACAAACATGTTTTGAGGAGACATGGGAATTTTTAGAAACTGTAGATTTTTTTAATTCATGTATTTTAACTACAATTTGTATTTACACTTTTTAGAACTACAGCAGTCCCTCGTTTATCGGGGGGATCTGTACCCTGAAGACCTGCGATAAGTAAAAACCCGCAAAGTAGGAATAGTAGTAGTAGTAAGTAGTTGTTTATTTTAGTATTTATATAGATACATTTATTAAGGCATTTTAAACCCTTCCCACACTCTTGCAATATTCTAAACAATGTTTCTAAATTCTAAACGCTCTAAAAGAGCACAGCATGTCATGATTTCGGCTCCCTGCCTCCTCTACTCTTTGCCAGCTGCAAGTGGTCTTGACTATGCCCACTTCCCCACTATGCATGGAGAACAGCTGCTCAGCTGCAGCAAGAAGTTTATCCTGCAGTGTGGGCTGCACAAATGTGCAGCAGGTGCTAAATAAGTTAAAATAATTTATTTTAAATAAAAAATTCCTACAATTGTACGGCTCGTCCATCAATCAGCCAATTGTGTGTCATGTCAAATCTTATTTTGAAAAATCGTGATAGAGCTAGTCCATGATAAACAAACAGTGAAGTAGCGAGGGACTACTATATTTCATGCAAAACTGTTTTATTGATGATGCACATTATTTTTTTACCACCTTTGTCCACACTGTACCCGTCGCTGCATGCTATGTACCCATCTGGAGGTACCATGGGGGGACCAGATTTTTAAATGACTATTCCTTATAAGGCTTCATTTACAAGGCTAAAAGCATTTGTGACTTAAGGCTGGTTTATACTTCTTGTCTCACGTCTTTTACCCCCCGTTGAGTGAAAAAAAGTTGTGCAACTTCCGTCTGCACTCCCGCTGCGATCCCCCGGTGACAGCTGTCTTGTACATTGCCTCCAGTCAGAACTCCGAGACGCGGAGGATGCGGCTCAGAGCGTGTGATTAGTTCAAAGTTTTATGGGCGTTTTTTGTTTGGATGTCAATATATGGTGTATGACACCGCTACCCGCTACTGTTTCAGAAGCCGGTTTTTGTTTTTGCTTTGACATGGATAGTTTTGAAGCTAAACTCGCCTTGTGTAGATCTGGTCCAGTTCAGCGGGCGAACGTGCCAACACTGTTCGCGTTGTCTTTCCATGTTCGTGGTCAATAACATAAGTATAAGGTCATTTTCTTCATCCTCGTCCTCCGACTCGTCATCCAACCTAAGAAGCATCTCTTTTGCCGCTTGCGCATACATTTTTTCGTTGTGAACTGTAGAAAACTTCCTCCATCCATCAACAGTCATATAAGCAGTGCGCGTGTCGTATGCAGTGGGAGGGAAGAGGGGGGGGGATTACTATAATGTATCCCCTACGTCTTTTCCAAGTATAAACACTCAATGCGGTCGGTGACACACACGCAATTACGTCATCGCTGGGCCGTAGCCGCACGTCTTGCATGAAGTATAAACAAAGCTTCACTCTGCGAATGTTTCAAGAGATGTTGGGGACTCCCCAATGAATATGTGAACACTTTTTGCCCCACTCCCCTCAGGAAGGAGGTTGAGGAGCATTAAGTGTAGAACCACCAGACTGAGGAACAGCTTCTACCCTGAGGCTGTTAGACTCATGAATATCTAACCAGAATAATCACTGTGAAAAAAATCAATCACATCATGTTGCTACTTATCTGTTTCATGCTGCTGTGTTCATCCGTGTTCATCTGCTCATACAGACTCACATTTGTGCTGCGGTTTGAAGTAATGTTTTTATGTTATTAGTGCTTAGTGTATTTTTAGTTGATGTTTTTCTTAGTTCATATCTTAGATGTTATTACTGTTTTTCTTTTACATTTTTATTGTTGGATGTAACTGGGACCATGTGTACATAATCTCGTTTCATCACATGTACCACATGCGGTGCAAATGACAATAAAGACTCTCTGACTCTCTGACTCTGAGTTTCTGGAACTATTAAGAGTACCTGATCCTCTGACCTCAAAGCACGTGGAGGGACATATGGGTGTATCAGATCCGAGAGATAGGCGGGGGCGAGACTGTTCAGCGATTTGTAGACATACATGAGAATTTTGAATTGGATTCGAAGATGAACCGGTAGCCAGTGCAGGGAGGCCAAGACTGGTGTAATGTGCTCTCTTTTGCATGTGCTGGTTAAAAATCGGGCAGCTGCGTTCTGAACCAGTTGTAATCGTGCAATGGTGGCTTGACTGACGCCAAACAGAAGTGAATTGCAGTAATCAAGCCTAGATGTAATGAATGCGTGAATCACTGTCTCCAGGTTACAGTATTCACTGTAATTATAGTTTTCCATTAGCAAAAATGTTTAGCATAAAAATATGTGGAGCTTCACCTTGCTAACTGATGAAACAATGAGGAAGAGGTCTGTGCCTTTAGATATTCAAGGTGTTTGATTACATTTTTAAAAGGAAACAACTGAGAAGTGAAATCTTTGTCCTCACAGCTTCATCAACACCAACTGGAGGACAGAGATCTCCCAACCAGTACAGCTGTCCAGATGGAAACAGCCACAGGTAGAGAAGATGGTGGAGCAGCAGAAAGAAACCAAGATCTGAATTCCTATGAAGGTAATGTGAACTCTTCAAAGACTGAAGTCAGTGATGATGATGCTGAAGCTAAAACCATTACTGTCACATCTTTTAATCAAGTGGAAGACAGATGTAGTCCAAGCAGCAGCTCAGCTGACCAGAGAGAGGGAGCATCCAATGAAGAGGAGGGGAAAGCAACAGAAACTACCATATCCAACTCTGGGTCGATAATAAATCAATTCGGATGTGATGAATGTGGCAAAAGATTTACCAGAAAATATAATTTAATAAGGCACATGAGAATCCACACTGAAGAGAAACCATTTCCCTGTGAGCTTTGTGGACAAAGATTTAGCCGACAGTTCATTTTAAAGATGCACATGAGAATCCACACAGGAGAGAAACCATTTGCCTGTGAGCTTTGTGGACAAAGATTTAGCCATCAGTCCAGTTTAAACAAACACATGAGAATCCACACTGGAGAGAAACCATTTGCCTGTGAGCTTTGTGGACAAAGATTTAGCCAACAGTCCAGTTTAAACAAACACATGAGAATCCACACTGGAGAGAAACCATTTGCTTGTGAACTTTGTGGACAAAGATTTAGCCAACAGTCCAGTTTAAATACACACATGAGAATCCACACAGGACAAAAACCATTTGCTTGTGAACTTTGTGCACAAAGCTTTAGCTACAAAACAAGTCTAAATAGACACATGAGAATCCACACAGAAAACAGAGTGGGGGTTTTCAATGACTCCTAAAATATACATAAGGAAATACATGAGGGACAACTGCTGAGAGTTAAATATTAAGAAAAGTCCTGAAGACAAATAAGAGTTCACACATAATCGACACTTAAAGATCCCAGGGTTTGTTGGTAACAATATGAGTACAGAAGAGGTATGCTGTCAAGAAACAAAATGGTTTCTACTTGCATGTAAATATTTTAGTTTTTTTTTTCTATGATAAATGTTTCCATTGTGTTCAAGTTTATGTTTTGTTTTAAAAGAAATGTCAAAACTACTGTCATCTCAGACCTCTAGCTTTACAGCTAGTTGATTTTGGTTTTATTTGAATGAATACAAATGGCATTGTTCAGCCAAATATTAAAATTTGCTGTAAAGATTGAAAATATTCATATTTATGCGTTCAAATGTTTGAATAACTTTTAATGTAATAAATAATATACACAAAACGTATTTTAATTCATTTTGTTCTGATTCAAATC
Organism: Garcialebias charrua; assembly: GCA_038048925.1. NCBI lineage: Eukaryota > Metazoa > Chordata > Actinopteri > Cyprinodontiformes > Rivulidae > Garcialebias > Garcialebias charrua. Next base: position 363 of record JBBPBX010049893.1, on the reverse strand, counting down.
AGTTTTTTACTTATTAGGACAATCTTTATCTGTCAACAGTAGTTGTGGAAATATATAGACAAAATAAAAACAAGTTATAAAAAAGTTGTCATAGAATCAAACTTAAAATGCAGTTTTGTTTAAATGTTGCTGTTAATAAATCACATGTTGAGACTTGAACCCAGCCAAACAGCACGGCTAATTAAAACTAGACACTGTGTTAGCGCAAATAAGTGACGTTACTTCAACCTAAACAACAGTCAGTGCATAAATGTTTCAAATTTAAGGTAGAAAAAAGTATTATTTACTTTTTTAGCATGCCATACCATACCATTTATTATAGAGCACTTAAAATAGCGACAAGGCCAAACAAAGAGCTGTACA
>JBBPBX010049892.1:0-25183 GCA_038048925.1 Garcialebias charrua | reverse complement strand
TGGAGGCTCGGACGCTAAATGGACCTGCTGCAGCAAAATACATTAAAGAGCTGAATGAGGATTAACATTGTTCAAGTATAACTTTATTGCCAAAAAAATGTTATGGAGCCTCATAAAGTCATATGATGTCATCAGAGAGAGAGAACTTCATTTATATTAAAAATAAATAATAGGATTACCACACAGCTTGAGTTTTCATTTTTAGCAAGAATACAAATCTGGTTTTGATGTTAGCTCACAAATGCATGTACGTATATTTGTGTTCAGAGAGCTGTTCGGGCAGAGTTTGGTGCTAGTGTTTGTACTCGTGTGTGGTAAAGAGAAAATGCTGTGTTCATCTGTCGCTGTTTAAAAGTGGCACACAAAGGCTCAATTATCTGTTTTACAGCTGCTTTGGAACCAAGCCGTGCTCCACAATATAACTTTTACAAGTATTAGGTGGATTTTTCCTTTACCTTTTAGCCTCCAGTAAATAAATGAAAAGCTAAAAACCAGAATGATCCTTTGCACACTGGTCTGTTTTTCAAACTGGCTGTCTTTGACTGAAAGAGCAACAAAAGCTGTTAGCTGGATTGTTCAGACTGGATCAGTAATCATATTATCACTGTAGTGTGTAGTCCAAACACCATCTGTATGTGTTCAAACCCATGTAAGGAAAATGCCCTGATGCATGCTCAATAATCCAGGTAGAAAAATCTAAAAAAGCTAAGTCTGGTCCTCTGGACATTCAAAAAAAAGAAAAGAAAAAAAAAAAGCAATAAATATATGTATAGACTATATTTTTGAATGTCCAGAGAGGACCAGACTTAGCTTTTTTACATGTAAGGAAAAGTTTTCAGATCAACACATCAGCATCTTCATTTTTCATTTCACCTTTTCCATTGCATTAAAGAGGCACATTGAAAATAAATAAATAAAGGTTTATGAGGGGGTCTCTGAAACTTTTTCTTCTGTTTTAAAGTATTTACTTGGATTAAAAAAAAAAGGTCAAATCATGTCATCTGGACAAGTTTCTTTAAGTGAGATGATTAAACTTTTATTTTTTTTAAACCTACCTGGATGATTGAGTTTACAAACCATTTTCTTTTTTTTAGTTTATAAATCTTGGATGTTTTCATCAATTTCCGGACAGAATTATAGTCCCACCTCGGACTATTTTTTTTATTTATTTTTTTAATTTTAATTTATAGAAAAAACAAGTTCACAATGTCAAACATGGCATAGCATAGCATAAAAGAGAATAAAGGCACATAAACAAATACAAAAATGTGTCTTGGGCAGCTTACAACAGAAATTCATTACAGATTGTTTTAGTTTTTAAAGCTTTTGCATTAGTACAATACTTTAAAGTAGATAAGTAAGAAGAAATATAATTAGAAAACACTATAAATCTAGGTTTTTCCACCTCGGACTACAAACCGCACGGGCCATTAATGATGACGTATTTCCTTTTTGTCCCACTCACTCCCCCCCCCATTTACACACACAAATACGCATGCACGCACGCGCACACGCCGAACCACGGCGGTTGCTGAGGACTGTCCGGCTTCACTCGCACGTTTCCCCGCACGGCGCAGGACATTTTAGCGCTTTTTAGAGGCAGCTGGACGGACAGTCCGCTAACGAGCATCTCCCGGAGCTCGCGGGACTGAAATGCCCCAGAGAGCACCTGAAGGTACGTTCACTGTCTGTCCGATAATCGGCTTAGTCCGGTGCCCATCTTCCTCTCGTCACCCCGCGGGAGCAGCAGAGCTCGTTCACTTGTGATGCTGCAGCTGGTTGTCTTCACCCCTCCAGCACCAGGGTCGCAGCTGGAAGAGTTTTTATTGTATTTAATTTTTTAATATTTAGGGGCGAGTGTTTAAATAAAACGAGCGCGGACTCGGAGTGAAAGAAGCGTGAAGTTACTGACCACAGCCTCCGCCATGTTTCCATGTCAAGCTGCCACTTTAAACAACAACAACAATAATAATAGCCTGATAATAATAATAATAATAATAATAGTAATAAGTATGTTCCCATACAATGGCGAAACGAGTTCTCTGCATTTAGCCCATCGCACCTGTAATGTCCAACTTTTAATTGATTTTCTCCCACGCACTAACGCTCACGTGAACGTTGCACGGCGTGTCGTTGAAAGCAGCATGCAGGGTTTATATATTCTGGGGATGGCTGCCATCCTGCTGCCACACCCCTTCATTGAAAAGCCTCTTTTCTTTAATACTCACGATCACATGCTGCTGGGAACTCTCGTGATATCTCCAAATGTCACCCCTTCTGTCTGCTCTGTGCCAAGTGTTTTGTGTGTGTGTGTGTGTGTGTGTGTGTGTGTGTGTGTGTGTGTGTGTGTGTGTGTGGATCAATACACCATGGCTACTAGTGGTTGTGGATCGATCAGTGGGTTTCAGAGGCAGATGGGTCATATGAGACTGTGGCAGCTTCTGATAGCAGCATGGGCAACAGTAAATCCACCCTGAACCTGAAGCCTCCACCACACACACACACACCTCTCACACACACCGCACCCCCTCCCCCTCACTGCCTGTGACTGCCCAGACCTTGGCTTGTCAGGAAAAAGACACATGACCCTAAAGGCTGCAACGTGCACGCCTCAGGAGGAACGAGTGGCGTTTGGAGGCGTTCAAATCAATCTGGAGCAAGGAGGACCCTCTTGAACGTGTCCTTTCAAAATGGCAGCGCCTCGTCCAAGGAGCTAATCATCAGTTGGTGCGTCTTGTCATTCTCCCCGAGCTCCACGGTGAACCTTCAGCTGTTTGGTGTGCAGCTCTGCCACAGGCGACGATCATTTTATTCAGCCGACCAAAAGTGTGCGTCTCTCCTGACGGAACTGCAACAATCGGCATTAATTAACACCATTAACTGCATGTCAGGAGAGCGTGTGGGGTTATGAGAAGTTCTCAAGGCAGGAGCATTAACACAAACACTGTAGCTGTTCACTTCTCAGGTGCTGAAATCACGTCAGAGTTCAAACAAATCCTGACACACATTTTTTAAGAGTCATTCTTTAAAGACAATTTGTTCAAGATTGGTTCTTAAAGAGGACCAAAGATGAAAATTCACTTTTTAACGTTTTTTTTTTTTAAACTCAACTTTGGTTATGTACTTCTTAAAAAAACAGTCCTAGGACCAAAAAAAATGCACCCAGTGGTATATTTACTCTTAAGTATATTTATTTTTCAGGGATATTAAATGTCTAGATTTCAAATCCTGGCGCTTGTGATGTCACAAGCCGTAGGACAACCCACCCCAACCTGAGTCCAGCCCCTCACCTAGCAACCCCTGGTGAGGCTCCACCCACTTCAGTATAAAAGACGTCACGGTTGTTTTTCCTGAGTTCATCTCAGCACAATGGCTCCTAGAGTTCGATGTTTCGTTGTTGTTAAAATGCAGTACCGCTAATAACTAATTATCTATCAGTAAAAACGAAAAAACTTATTTACGGGCTCTTAAATCAACCGGACGACTGCTCACGGACCATATCCGGTCAGCGCCGGATGTGGTCCGTGAAAAAAAAGCGGTGCTCGCACTAAGCAGTTAGCAGCCAGTGTGTTACTCTGCAGCCTTATTGCTTGTTTTCGAAGAGTCAGACGAAGAGTTTTTAACATGGAGGGTGAACTTATGGATGTTTCTCAGCGGCCTACGCGACGCGTCAGCGCCTCATTTGCCCTGCCCAAAATGGCGGCCGGCCACAGAAGCGAGCCCACACGAAGGACTTTACAAGAAAACACGGTAAAAACAATTATTTCTTTGCTGAGAAAAATATATTTCTTATGTAATGTAAAATTTTGAATTTATTTTTTTTAGGGATGGGGCAGATCCGATCCAGTATCGGTATCGGTATCCGATACCAGCATTATTTAAGTATCGGGTATCGGATCAAACCTGCCGATACTTTTCCGATCCAGTTTCAAAGAGCACTTGTGTTCAATCACATTCTGTGACTGCCCTTCTTAACATTGTCTGAGATAAACCCAATGAAGACACTCTTAAGCCTTACAATAGGGGGTTCCCTATTGTAAGGCTTAAGAGTGTCTTCATTGGGTTTATCTCACACAATGTTAAAATGAATAGTTTGGGTGCAAAAGTTCCATTATACAGAGTCAAATACCTGAACAGTATCGGATCGGGAAAGTATCGGTATCGGTCGATACTGAGTTAATAAGTATCGGTATCGGATCGGAAGTGAGAAATGTGGATCGGTGCATCCCTAATTTTTTTCACAGTACTGCTATTATTTTTTCACGTCTTCTGCCTCAGGGTCTGCCTCAGGGTCCCCTTTGGAGGGCGGAGTTAATGTAAACAGATTTTTGAAGGGCGTGGCCTTCAGAGCTCATTATCATAAACGGCTCGTTCAGAATGGAAGTCAGAAAAGGCACAACTAGAAAGGGGATATTTTATCATCTAAGAATTATTTTGTGTATTAAATTGAATGAACATGGTCTGGATAGCCCACAGACATACCATAAAAATTCACAGGACCTATAATTGGTCGCCTTTAATTGACCAAATCTGTGTCCATTTGGTACATGATGTTTAAACTAGTCTTTTGGTTTACCCATAATTCTTCAGTGACTGTAACGTATTGACCACGCACTTCTTAGCCTTCAAGGTTAATCTCTTATAGCGTTATTTATTGTCTGCATGTGGCTAATTTATCGATCCGTGCCTCTGTGCTGCGTGGAAAACAAAAGGACAGGAGGAGAGGAGAGCTGTGCTGTCAGGAAGAAGAGCGGGCAGGAAGTGTCATTATCTTCCAGATCAATCGTAGCTGCAGGGCTGGGCTTGTAGTGAATCCAGCTTGGTTATCTCCTGCAGGAGGTTGCAAGTAGTGGTGCACAGTAAAATGTACAAGGTTTGTAATATTTTGGACTGTTTTTTAAAATAAAAAACGCTGAATGTTGTTCAGGATGCTTTTAAAGCTTCGCAGAGAAACATCAAAGTTCATGCTCAATAATCCAGGTAAAAAAAACAAACAATGTTCAGTCAGGTCCTCTGGATGGTTTCTTTTTTTGTTCTTTTGTTCTTTTTTTTGTTGTTGTTCATCCAAAGGACTTCATCAGTCTGAGGAGCCACAAATAAACTCAGTCCCACAAGCAGCACAGTCACATAGTGGACCAACCGGTTTGGTGGTGATAAGATGGTTTCTGGAGTCCACCCTCTCCCCCGTCGACGACTCTGAGGCAGCCGTGGCCAAAGTGGTTCAAAACATATTTTCATCACAAAAAGAAACCGTCCAGATGACCTGACTGAACCTTATTGGATTTTTTTTACCTGGATTATTGAGCATGAACTTTGATGTTTTGAACCACTTTGACTATGGCTGCCTCAGATAAGTTGATGGGGGAGAGGGCGGGCTCCAGAAACCATCTTATCATCAGTAAACTGGTTGGTCCACTATGGGAGTGTGCTGCTTGCGAGACTGAGTTTGTTTGTGGCTCGTCGGACTGATGAAGTCCTTTGGATAAAGGACGAACTGTCTCAACAAAAAAAAAAAAAACCGTCCAGATGACCTGACAACTTTGTTTGCAGGGAAAACTCGCTTGCATCAAATTTTTCTAATGTGTTGTAGCTGAAATGCAACATTTCTGAGTTGCATCCACTGACACCTGTTTTGCAATGGGGGGAAAAAACTATGTCTGCTTTAATAACATCAAAGTTCACGCTTAATAATCCTGGGGAAAAAAATCCAGCAAAGTTAAGTCAGGTCCTCTGGACAGTTTCTTTGTGTTGAAATGTTTTATCCTTCATCCAAGGGACTTCATCAGTCCTTCATGCATCATTTACCTGGATTATTGAGCATGAACGTTGATGTTTTGAAACACTTTGGCTATGGCTGACTCAGAGGAGATGATGGGGGAGAGGGTGGACTCCAGAAACCATCTTATCACCATCAAACTGGTTGGTCCACTATGTGAGTGTGCTGCTTGTGGAGCTGAGTTTGTTGCGGCTCCTCGGACTGAAGAAGTCCTTTGGATGATGGACGAAATCTTTCAACACAAATAAATCATCCAGATGACCTAACTTAACTTTGTTGGATCTGCTTTAGTAACTTTATAAATTTTGTTTGTTTATTTATTTATGTATTTTTGCTTGTTCCGTTTTTCAAGGGCTTGCACAAAAGCTAGGGAGAGGTTTTTAGCTCTGATACTGCAAACCTCAGTAATGCTGCTGATCATCTGGATTTAAAAATGAAAGTAAGCTTTCTCTTACTAAGAAATTGTTTATGCATGAGTCATATTTAGAAGCATTGAGCTACCTAACATTTTTATGTGCACGCGTTTGTACTTTTTCAGTGGTAGTAGGGAGGTAGGGTTAAGGAGGTATCTCACTGGGCTGAACTTTATTAAACCTCCGCTCCAGAACACTTTGACCGTGGCGGCCTGCTGTGGCAGTGTGCTTTGTGCCAGGTTCTGGATGACGCTGGAGGAATTTCTGGTTCAAGCCAACGATGAAACAGAATTTGACACTTTGTTGTGATCAGCCAGGCTTGTGTAAGCTTAAACACAACAAGAAGAAACATAGTCAAGATTCCAAGCAATAATTTTGATGAGAAAGTGGCCTCATTCGATCCCTTTCCCTTGTTTTATAGCTAGAAACAAGTGACAGTGTCATAAAACAAGTACTGTATAAGTGTTAGGGGTGCAGGGGAAAAAAATCGAGTTTTTTAAAGAATCTATTTTCTTAGTCCTGGCGATTCAGAATATATTTTAAAAGCCCCAAAATCGATTTATTTATTTTTACATTAAAACCCAAAAGATAAAGAAAATAAAACCATATCTCATCGTATTTGAAAGAATACATAAAATGAAAGGTGGCAGAAAGAAGAAGAAATCTTATTTTATCTAACAATCAATTCAAACAATAATCTTCTATAAGTAACAGAGCAAAAAGCAAACCTAATACTGGTTATTTAAGTTACAGAATTTAATGCATTCCTGTATTATTTGTTCCTATTTTTGGTATAAATATCAAACGATGCAAAAAATTTGATACAATAAAGAACCTAAAATTATTGTTTTAAATAAATGTTCTATTTGTTTACATTGTTGTTTACTGTTTTCAGTTTTAAATTATTGTTTTAAATACATTTTCCATTTGTTTCCATTGTTGTTTATTCTTTTCAGCTTGTCAGTTACAAAACTGAAACTAAATTTATGACCACTTTAATAGAAAAATCGTTTTCTGAATCGAAAAATCGATTTTGAATCAAATCGTGACACCAAAAATCTGAATCGAATCGTGACACCAAAAATCTGAATCGAATCGATTCTCCAGACACTGAGAGATTTGCACCCCTAATAAGTGTTAAGTTTTTTTTTCCCAACTTCATTGTTTAATTATAAAATGGATAAGAATAAACTAATCCTGTTTAAAATATAGTGTGCTAACAAAGACTGTGTTTGGGGACACAAAGTTCAAGTAGTTTGAGTGTACAGTAATTGGGAGTGTGTGTTGCGTAGATGTAGTTGAGGCTGTCTTTTTGGCACATGCCATCACATTTATTTATTTTTCCTTCCACCAACTCCTACTAAATTCTTGTTTGCCTGCCTCCCACACAGTCCACCATCCTTTCTAGGTTGCATTGTACAAGCCCAAAACCAGAAAAGTTGGCACGTTGTGGAAATCGCAAATAAAAACAGAATACAATGACTTGCAAATCTTTTTCAACCTATATTCAATTGAACACACTGCAAAGACCACATACTTAACGTTCGAACTGGTAAACTTTGTTATTTTTTGCAATTATTAGCTCATTTGGAATTTGATGCCTGCAACATGTTTCAAAAAAGCTGGCACAAGTGACAAAGAAGACAGAGAAATTTGAGGAATGCTCATCAAACACTTATTTGGAATATCCCACAGGTGAACATGCAAATTGGGAACAGGTGGGTGCCATGATTGGGTATAAAAGCAGCTTCCTTGACATGCTCAGTCATCCACATAGAAGGATGGGGCGAGGGTCACCACTCTGTGAACAAATGCGTGGGCAAATTGTCGAACAGTTCAAGAACAACTTTTCTCAACGAGCTATTGCAAGGAATTTAGGAATTTCACCATCTACGGTCCGTAATATCATCAAAAGGTTCAGAGAATCTGGAGAAATCACTACACGTAAGGGGCAAGGCCGAAAACCAACATTGAATGCCCGTGACCTTCGATCCCTCAGGCGGTACTGCATCAAAAACCGACATCAGTGTGTAAAAGATATCACCACATGGGCTCAGGAATACTTCAGAAAACCACTGTCAGTAACTACAGTTCGTCGCTACATCTGTAAGTGCAAGTTAAAGCTCTACTATGCAAAGCAAAAGCCATTCATCAACAAGATCCAGAAACGCCGCCGGCTTTGCTGGGCCCGAGCTCATCTGAGATGGACTGATGCAAAGTGGAAAAGTGTTCTGTGGTCTGATGAGTCCACATTTCAAATTGTCTTTGGAAACTGTGGACGTCGTGTCTTACGGACCAAAGAGGAAAAGAACCATCAGGACTGTTATAGGCGCAAAGTTCAAAAGCCAGCATCTGTGATGGTATGGGGGTGCATTAGTGCCCAAGGCATGGGTAACTTACACATCTGTGAAGGCACCATTAATGCTGAAAGGTACATACAGGTTTTGGAGCAACATATGCTGCCATCCAAGCGACGTCTTTTTCATGGACGCCCCAGCTTATTTCAGCAAGACAATGCCAAGCCACATTCTGCACGTGTTACAACAGCGTGGCTTCGTAGCAAAAGAGTGCGGGTCCTCCCCTGGCCTGCCTGCAGTCCAGACCTGTCCCCCATTGAAAATGTGTGGCGCATTATGAAACGTAAAATACGACAACGGAGACCCCGGACTGTTGAACAACTTAAGCTGTACATCAAGCAAGAATGGGGAAGAATTCCACCTGAAAAGCTTCAAAAATTGGTCTCCTCAGTTCCCAAACGTTTACTGAGTGTTGTTAAAAGGAAAGGCGATGTAACACAGTGGTAAATATGTCCCTGTGCCAACTTTTTTGCAATGTGTTGCTGCCATTGAATTCTAAGTTAATGGTTATTTGCAAAACAAAATAAAGTTTCTCCGTTCGAACATTAAATATATTGTCTTTGCATTCTATTCAGTTGAATATGGGTTGAAAAAGATTTGCAAGTCATTGTATTCTGTTTTTATTTGCGATTTGCACAACGTGCCAACTTTTCTGGTTTTGGGCTTGTAAGTGGATGCCTGTGCAGTAGTTCCCTGCTGATAACAAACTATTTCTGCTTCTGCACTATGAGCCTTTGCTAATTAATTGGCTTTAATTACGGTGCATGTCTCTAGGAATAGAGCATGTCCACGTTTCGTTACGTATTTCGTCTATAATTAAACATGAAGTGTGGTCTGAGCTGTCCATGCCCAGCAGTTGTCTCCATATGTGGCTTTGTGTTTTCTGTAATACGAATCTGAGAACCTCCAGTCGGCTTTAAACAAATCAAATTCTGAACGTGTTGGCTACAAAAAATGCTCAAAAGGACCAGTATGGTTGTCATAGAAACGGGAGATAGAAAGTCAGGCTTCCTTTTGCCTAAATACATTTTTGACTAGCTGCCTTTAAAAATTCAACTAAGTGACATGAGCAGAGGTGTTCATATATCAGAATCCTAACGCAAGCTGTGAAGGAAAAGAAACATTTATATTTGTAGTATATAAAAAAACAAGTTATACTGCAATGGCTGAGGATTTACCGTATTTTCCGGTGTATAGGTCGCACCTTTTATGTTTTGTTTTTTTCCAAGGCCTGCGACCTATACACCGGTGCGACCTATACACCAGAAAATACGGTACTCCTTTCACCTTTCATGCTTTAAACTATCTGAAAACTGCTAGAGTTGTAAATCATAAATCATACCACCCTCATTTTTTCTTTTGATTATTTGTAAACATAAGTTTTGTTTAGTTGTAAAATTAACATAGAGTCAGTCATTGTCCTCATGGGCTTTACAAACATCTGTATACAGCTAGGCCTGTCGCGATAAACAATAAATCAATTAATCGCATGATAAATGAAAATTATCAACTTGTTTTCATCAGCTTTATCGTTTCTTTGTGTCTCTCTCTTTCTATTGAAGACATTGGATGACAAAAAGCTCTTCACTTACCCTTCCCTTTCTCTTTTCCCTTCCCTTTCTCTTTTCTCTTTAAAATCTGTTTTAACCAACCAAAATAGTGTTTTTGGATCGTTAAAAGCAGCCACACTATGAGCTAAGCTAACAGGCTGACCTCGGGATAAAACCTCTGTGTTGTCAAAGCTCCAAAATTCACAGTTGAAACCCGTGCCTTTGTGTAGAAAGTTGTTTTTCTCTACAAAAAGAAGCTGAAAACTTGTTTACTGAAGTTTTTTTAATGAAAAGTTTTGTGTGAAAAATGCTATGCTAAAGAGCTCAAACCACACGGAGCGTCTGCCATTTTGAGAACTGAAGAACAGAAACGAGAGATGGCCCTTGTCACGTCAAGGGCCCTCCCTCCCATTTTTCTTAAAGAGACGCACTTCTTGCTCCCTCCCTATCCATCCTTCAGTTCAAACATACTTATACTGCCATCCAGTGGTCAAAAAAAGGTGCTGCATGCAAAACAAATGAACTATTTTGTCTTAGATTTGAAAATAATGACTAATTTATGTCAAATTTCAAACAATATTATCATTTATTGCAATAATTTCTGAGACAATTAATCGCCCAGCAAAATTTGTTATCGTAACAGGCCTGTATACAGCTCATTAGCTCCTGGGATTACAGTGAAACTCCAGCGTTTTGATTTGAAGTCCTTAACAAGCGAACTGTCATCGTGACCCTTGGCTGAAAGAGTATCTGCTCTGAAACGAGTTTCAGGCCACTGCTGAGCTCCTCTGCTATTACTGGCTCCATCTCTGGCAAAAATCCTTGCTGCCATGGTTGCCACCTCCAGGCTCATGCCTCTTAGTCACCAGGGTAGAAATGTAACCTAATCAGGTGTCTGTGGCTCCCAGAACAGAAGCACAGCTACTCTGCAAACATTGTCCACATAGACGTTTTGGTCACAACAAGGTGTAGCCATTTATTGATAAAGCATACTGTAAGTTTCAGATTATTTTTTTGTTTTACCTTAACATGCATACAGCTACTTTTTGCTCTTTCTGCTTGTTCCTTCAGCTTGGGCACATTTGATCTGACCATAGAGCGAACTGTATAGGTGCCCAGAGGTTGCAGGAGAAATGGGATACATTTCAGGGTTGAATCCACAGACTGAGTGTCTGCAGCTATAGTGAGCAGGCAGATATATTTCCATTACAAGAGGAGCTTCAATACTGACTCGTTAACCTACATAATTAAATACTCCATGTTATTTGTGGTATCAGATTTAAAGCCTGATGCTATGTTTAACTACATACGCAGTCCTTTGTTATACTGTATAGATATTTCACATTAAGAGGAGAAAATATGATGTTGATTGTTGTAAACCAGGAAATTTAAATCCACAATGAAAAACTACGGTAATTCCCAGCCAGCTATTTTTGGTATTTAATTTTATATATTGGGTATTTTGAGGGGGTCCCTCAGCAGCTGGGTGTAACTGAATCTATAGGCCGTCATCAACAAATGGTGTTCTCATTACTCACCATGCTTGTTGACAAATTTCAACATTTGTATTGCTCATTAAATTATTTCTGTCTCTGACGTGGTCTGTGAATATTATCCTGCGCTGGAACTCCCCAGGACAGGACTTTGAAGCTGCTCACAGCTTTGTTTAGTAGGGCTGAGTGATCGTTGCAGGGAGTGCTGATATTTCTCATTCCCTTCGATCCTCCTCGTCCCTCTTGTAGCCCAGGGAAGCTATTCTTAGGTTTTTCATAAAGATACATTCATGCTTCAAATGTTTTGCAGCTGTCTTGAATTAGGAGTAACCCCCTCTGGCCACCACGCTTGCAGAATAGAAACAAACCAAAATGCTCTGGAGACAAGAAGGTGTATATCATTCAGTGTTGCAGAATTAGCATTCAGATTGGCACAGTGTCTCCATTTTTGTTATTGCGGTTGTGCATCTTTGCAGGTCAGGCAGCAATATAGAATAAAGTGTATTAAAGACAGATTTTAGATTTTAATGAAGACTGAACGATTTTGGAAAATATTCTAATTGCGTTTTTTTTACCTCAATATTCCAATTGCAATTTAATATGCAATTATTTTTCAATGGCTTCTTCTCATGTATTTTTCAATGAACACAAGCAATAAATTAATCTGTTGCAGTTGCAAAAAACTACTGTTTTCAGCTCCACTGCAACTCTGTTTCTACATTTTTTTATATGGCTCTGGGATAGAAACTTGGCTAAAATGTGTGTGCGAGGGCATTCTGTACCGCTTATCCATTGTGTTTACCAAAGCTGTAAACCCAGGCTTGGTCACTATATTAATGGGCATCATGTCTTTCGCTATGAACTCTGTTATTGCTCCAGTTATTTCTGCGTGCCGTTTTGTATTATGTTCATATGGAGTAATACCTTCAAACAGTTTGGTCAGTGATCCCTGTCAGCTGGTACTTTGCTTACTTGAAGTTAAATCACTGGTCTTTGGCATTCTATCCATGCAACTATCATAAATGGCTTTGTGGTGTTTTTTTAAATTGTTGATAAAGATTTGTGATGTTATCTCAAGAGGTAACAACAGCAGCAAGGCAGGTTCTGCTAGGCCCGTCGCAATAAACAATATATCAATTAATCTCATGATAAATTAAAATTATCGACCGCATTTTCATTTATCAGCTTTATTGTTTCTTTATCTCTCTCTTTGTATTGAAGACACTGGATGACAGAAGGCTTAACTCCGGTGCTCTTCACTGACCCCTCTCTTTCTCTTTAAAATTCATTTTAACTGTCCAAAATCAAATTTTTGGATCGTTAAAAGCAGCTAAGCTGAGAAGCTAAGCTATGACCTAAGTTAACAGGCCGACCTCAGGGAAAATTCCCTGTCTTGTTGAAGCTCCAAAATTCACAGTTGAAACCTGTGCCTTAGTGTAAAAAGTTGTTCTCTGCAAAAAGTAGCTGAGAAATTGTTTACTGATTTTTTAAAAATTCATTAAAAGCTTTGTATGAAAAATGCTATGCAAAAGAGCTCAAACCACACGGAGCGTCCGCCATGTTAAGAACCAAAGAGATACAGCCCATGTCACGTCAATGGGCTTCCTTCCCATTTTTCTTAGAGACACGCTGCTTGCTTTCTTACTATCCATCCTTCGGTTCAGTCTTATATTGCCATCCTGTGGTTGAAAAAAGTACTACTGTACATGCAAAACAAATTAACAACCATTTCTCCTTAAGTTTTACAATAATTACTAATTATTGTCAAATTTCAAACAATGTTATTGTTTATTGCAATCATTTCTGAGACAATTAATCACTCAGCAAAATTTGTTGTTGTGACAGGCCTAGGTTCTTTACAATACATGTCGTTGCGCAGCATCTTCTTTTTTTTATAGCCAAAATAATTCCAAACAATGGACGTGCTGCCCCTCTTTGGTACCAAACTTTCAGATGCGACAGCTTTTGTCGAGCCTAAATTCATTGTGAAACCGGTTAAAGCACCGTATTGACTTCTCCCGCTCCCTGCTCTGCTTTGCTCTGCTCCGCTCACTCGCATGTCATGTAACCAGATCACCAGTCAAATTGTGATTAAAAAAATCTTGTTTTATCATATCGCAATATTACTGTATTGCAAATACAATTAATTTTCAGCCCTAATTTTAATAGATTAATGTATATTTACTTTCTGTTTAGTCCCTAATATAATTTAAATTAGCAAAATATTTCTGCATGAGATGAGTTGACCATTTTTTTCAGGCTGTGAAGTGTTTAGGAGATCAAGGCAGTCATGGAGAAGAAGGACTCACTCATCTCTGCTTTTGCAAAAGATGTGGTTCTGTTTGGTGTCTTCAAACCGTGGTTGGACCAGTCAGCATGCACTGGAAAGAGTTCACAGCTGAGTGCAAAGAGGCCGGTATTAGAATCAGCTCATCTAAATCTGAAGTCATAGTTCTCAACCAGGATAAAAAACACTCTGTCTTCGAGGTGAGGCTGAGTCTTTGCCTCATGAGGAGAAAATGGGCATCTTAGTGTCTTGTTCAAGGCAAAGGAATGATGGAGCAAGAGATGGACTGACAGTTCTGTTTTATCTGCAGCAATGTGGGTGTCTGCGGTGGTGAAGAAGGACCTCAGTGGAAAAGTCAAACTTTCTCTTGCCCTTGAGTTTTTCCAAGTACCGGTATGTCCCACTGGGTGGAGACCACTTGAATCTACACGGATTCACTTGGCAGACCCTGAACTCACTGCATGGATTACCAATACATTCTGGACTATAAGAACACTTTGGGATGCCCCAGAAAAGCTTGATTGTTTCGTGAGATGTTTGGGTTTCCTTCCAGTACCTGTTATCTCTGTGACTCAGCCTTGGAGAACTGGAAGAGGATTGATGGATGGGTCAAAGCGGTTTTCAGAGGCTGGAAGATATTGTTATAGAACTGTCTTCAGTGGTTGACTGGCACTTCTCATCAGATTTTATATTTTGTTGGACCCCATGCTTGTCAAGTGTATAGAATAAGTAAATTATGTTTTAGACTTTTTTCACTTGTGATAAAATGTGCTAATATATTGTGAGTTTAGCTGTGTTTGCTTTAAGCCAACAGAGCAGATGATTTGTGCTTTTATGCCCACATTTGTATTGTGAATACTACAGTACAAAGTACATGTTGACAAATGAGGCACCATTACACAGGATGACATCTGACCACAAACGAACAGGACGAGCATCGGCTCTCACATCTCTTTTGATATTTATCATGACATAACAATTCGAGCCACCGCAAGAAAGTTGCTTGGTGTTTTTAGTTCATGTTGTTTCATTTTGGATGTCTCACTTAGCAGTTCTCAGAGGTCCAGTCAACCTGACTTTGCAGAATTCGGTGGATGGATGGCACCACAAATAGCACTTTAAGTGGCTGTTAATGTATGACTGTTACACATTCGTACTGTCAGTGCTCTATGCCCTTGGCCGAAAACTTTCTGTCTGCAACACACTCGCTTGACATCTTTGCTTTGCTGCAAGCTCCAGAGTTGCTCATTGAGTTTGTGAAGCTTGAACAAAACTATATAAGGGAAACTGCTCTTTGTTTATTAGTTAAGGGAGAGAGTGCATGGGAGTGCTGCCAGGCCCTCAGAATAGAAAATGGGGACAGAGAGAAGACCAAACTCCAGTCAGAGTGTGCTCAGATATGTGAAGCTGTAAACATTACTCTTTTTTTTTAAAGGCATCAATATGATTGTGGCAGCTAGCCTACATTACCGTACATGTGGGAAGCTCAGTGTTGATAAAAATGCCTGAAAATAGCCTTTTATTGGACTAGTGGGCAGTGGATGCTAATGCAGTTCACTACAAGGAAGCCATGCTTATATTAGCTGCTGAAGTAATAATAATAATTGGACCTTTTTCACACAAGTGTAATTGCATCATATCAGGAATTGTATATGTTAAAGGTGACTGCAAACGCTGCTTAGTTGTCAATTTTACAGGGTTCATCTAAGCAAAAACTAAATATTATGTATTATTATTAAGGATGCAGGATATTATCGGCATGGTATCGGTATCGGCCGATGTTAAAGTTAAATATCGGCCATCGGCCATTCTATCAAAATAACTCACCAATGTAAAAGGCGCTGTTTTTGTATGACGACCCAGTGACAAGGGTGCCTGCAGCGCCAGCACATCGAGATGACGTCACATGCACCTACCTGATCTGATCACAGCGGAGAGGAAGAAGTCAAAACGTCGGCGGTGTGGGAGTTTTTTTTTTCCGTTGAGGATGTTGGATCCCGAAGATTTATGGTTTACGTTGAGCCTCGCCACATCCTCCCCAGTACGATATTTTTCCGACGTAGCCTTACTCGAGTTATAAACAGTCATTTCTGACATAATTGAGAAGCTAATAGCCGATAGCACTTGGGTGAGTTTTACCACAGACATTTGGACGTTGTGTTAGCCCCATTAGCATGATTAGTCTTACGGAACAATGGATAGACAAAAACTTTGAACTTAAAAAGGCACAAGAGTGCAAAGGATACCACACTGCAGCCAGGAACCTGGAACAAGCCTCACAAGTGAGACAGCATCGCAGGTGACTAATGCTAATAAATCATATTTAACACTTTTCATATGGATGTTACTGAATATATGTCACCAGCTCTTACAGCTGTTGCACAATTTAGTAGCAAATTAGCCTAAATAAGAGGACTATGTTCTGACAAAGGAAAGTATATAAAATATTGATATCGGTTATCGACCAAATAAGTTTTAACGTATCCGATATCGGCCAAAAATCTAATATCATGCATCCCTACTTATTATATCAAAGTATTGTCTCTTGGTTGTTTTCAGTGCACTTAGAGGTAGTAGAGAGGCTAAAACTGGTATTGGATCTAAAAAAGGAATAATTCAGATATTTTACTTCAGTGTTTCACATAACACAGCTTTTTACATCAAATTATAAAGTCATTTGAAAGCACAAAATAGTAGCAGGAGCATTTGCTGCAGGAATATTATTATTTCTACTGAAATAACAGTGTAATGTAAAACTGACCACAATGTAAAGGTTTAAAAAATAACATTCACTTGAACCTTTGTGACGGCAGCAATCCAGTTTGGTCTTGACCCCGCTTGGTCTTGTCAGTTTGATGGGAATTAAATATTTTTCTAAACCGAGGTTGTTCAACGAGCTAGCTACAACAGGTTAGATGCATTTTTGTTTATAACTTTTCTGCAGACCCTTACTTCGAAAGAGCTGAACAACCTTCTTGATAAATACCCAAGGCTATGAAATAAAACAGGTCTGCTGGATCTTTCCTCTGCCTTGCAACTCGGATTAATTTTGTTGACTGAAATGATGTGTCAAATTAAATGAGCTCTTCAGATCCTTTTCTTCCACATTTTTTTTAACAGATATTTTAAGTTCCTCTTTTAAATGGTGGATTCTGTAGACTCGGTCCCATTCGTCATGCTATTTATCCAGCTGAAAGGAATTCTTGAAAATTATCTCGTTGTTTTCCTGACTAAAGAAAGTCATAATTTGTGTTTTAAGCCGTTGCTTGTTTCATCCACAAAGTTTGATTATTGTTTTATTATTTTTTGTAAAGAACTAGCAGTGCATTGATGTTTCAAGCAGAAAGCTGGTGGCTCTCCATGCATGCAGAGAATGAACAAATAATGAACAAATGCTAAATGTGCAAATCGTCCCTGCTGTTGAAGCATTAGTGTGCTGTCACATTACTGTTGTTGTTTTAAGGTCTTTTCTTCAGCTTGTTGTTGTTTTGGGTTCGAGCATGAACAATTTGAGATTTGATGCTTCATAAGCACCACTTCTTCTTTTTAGATCTGTGAGAATAAAGTTACTTCAACCAATTGACAGAATGAAATTGAGATTCATGATTTCTTGTTTCGTCAATGTAAAAAACCCCCCAAAAAACCAGATTGATTGCTACTGTTGTGACTTTAAAGTTGGTCTGCGCTGTTTCATGTCGGCATGTGTGTGGGGAGCAAGTTCTCCAGCTGGAACAGAGACAAATGCTGCATTGTCACATCCCTCTGTGTAGATGGACTCAGGCATTTTGTCTTTGAGTTTCTGGAGAGAATGCCAGCCTTGTCCTCCGTCGGGTCACTTATCTTCTCAGAGCAGCGCACAACCACAAAACAATTATTAGGAAAGGTTTCCCCACCCTCCCCTCCAGCCCTTTAAGACCTACTCAGCGGTGTGTCTCCAATCTGAAGTGACATTCCTGTATTTAGTTATATTGTTCAAGTGAGGCATCTTCTCTGTTAGCCACAAGATTCTTTGTGCTTGTAAGACGAGTAGGCAAACAGTTGTTGCTGACTGCTCATAAGGATGTTCATGCAGACACTTGGTCGGGACTTATTTGGCAACCAGTACTGCAGGGATTGCCTATGTGGCAGGTGAAAACTGGGATTTCATTTTGGTACCCCTTAAAGTCGAGAGCAGATTGTTCCCGGACAAAAGTTTTATGTGCTGGAAAGCTTAATTTTTTTAAATTAAAATGACTATTATAGAGCAGGTGAATGCTCCTTAGCAGCTTGCCATTGCTTTGTGCTTTGCACTGCACATTCCTCTGCCTTCCTTCACGCAGGGTTTATTGAGGCAGGCTGTTTACCTGAAGCAGACACTAAGTCATCTTCTATTTTTATGGCAGGGAATGGCGTCTTTGGGGTGTATTTATATGGAGATAAAATACGCACTTTCTAAAACGTAATTTACTGTGAGAGCTGGTTAAGCTGAATTCACTATTAACATTTTAAGACCTACCGGTAATACAATGCACATGTGCAACTGCTCATCCCTTTTAGACTAACTCAGGATTTTGTGCTTTTAGCTGTTGAGGCGATCACAATATGAACTTGCAATTAAGAATAGTGTGTATTAATTTAAGTACATGTTAGAAAGACAACAATGGTAACAGGAGGGGGATAATAGATGTGTCAAGATACACAATATATTGTAACAATATGTAAGGTCAGGTAAAATGTCAAATCCAGGTAATAAATCCAACAAAGTCAGGTCCTCTGGACTGGATGGTTTCTTTGTGTTGAAACAAAACGTTGATGTATTGAACCACTTTGGCCATGGCTGCCTCAGGTGAGTCGGCAGGGGAGAGGGCAGAGTTTGTTGTAGCTCCTTGGATTGAAGAAGTCTCTTGGATGAGAGATGAAACATTTCAACAAAAGAAACCATCCAGAGGGCCTGACTTAACTTTGTTGGGCCAGGTAAAACAACAGTTTGTTTTACTAGAAAACTAGTAACTACAGTATTCTTGGGAAAGTTGCTCCAGGGTTTACATCGTTAGATATTATCACAGACATTTACACCTCCAGATGCAGAAAAAGAGCCACCTGCATCATGAAAGACCTCACTCACCCAGCACACTCACTCTTTGCACCACTCCCCTCGGGACGGAGGTTGAGGAGCATCAAATGTAGAACCACTAGACTGAGAAACAGCTTCTACCCTGAGGCTGTCAGACTCATGAATAAATAAATAATAAGAATAAACACTGCAAAATGTCACATCATACTGATACTGTACTGATCTGTTTCTTGTTGCTGCGTTCATCTGTGACCATCTGCTCATGTTCGTGCTGCTGTTTATAATGATGTTTTTCTACTACATTAGGGCTTAGTGTATTACTAGCTGATGTGATGTCTCTCTTAGTTAATCCTAGATGTTATTATTGTATTTCTCTTGCATTTGTTGTTGGATGTAACTGGGACCCTGTGTACATAATCTCGTTTTCAACACATGTACTACATGCGGTGCAAATGACAATAAATTCTCTCTGACTCTGACTCTGACTCTGATTATCCTCTGATCTAACAGAAAAAAACACATTTTCTTTGGAAGAACACCAAGCTAGTTTCAATTTTCTGGTTTGTAACTGAAACGGCATTAATGTAAAGTACATGATGAAAATTAAGCAATCATTCAGATGCTGTTTCTGATATTTTTAAGAATCTGGCCATCAGTGGTCTCCAGCTACAAGTACTTGGGTGTACACCTGAATGATAACCTCATCTGGGGCAACAACACTATCAGCCTGATCAATAAAGCTAATCAGAGACTCTACTTCCTCAGGTGGCTGAGGAGAGCTGGACCTGGAAGCTCAGTCCTCACCTCCTTCTACAGGTGTGCAGTGGAGAGCATCCTGTGCTCCAGCATCAACGTGTGGCATGGAGGCTGCACAGCTGTAGAAAGAAAAGCTTTGCAGAGAGTGGTGAAGGCTGCACAGAAGTCTGTTGGAGTCAGTCTCCCCACCATCACAGACATCTACACCTCCAGATGCAGGAAGAGAGCCACCTGCATCATGAAGGACCCCACTCACCCAGCACACACACTTTTTGCTTCACTCCCCTAAGGCAGGAGGTTGAGGAGCATTAAGTGTAGAACCACTAGACTGAGGAACAGCTTCTACCCTGAGGCTGTTAGACTCATGAAAATCTAATCAGAATAATCACTGTGGGAAAAAAATCATTGTAATGCCACTTTGATTGGTGATATGTGCTGCTGATTATCCATGCTGCTGATCTCATGCTGCTGATTATTTCATGCTGCTGGATTCATTCGTACTCATCTACTCACATAGACTCATGTTCGTGCTGCTGTTGCAAGGTGTATTGTTTTGCACTATTAGTGTTCAGTGTATATCTCAGATCTTTTAGTGTAACGTTTGATGTTCGTTTAGCGTATGTCTTGGTATATCTTAGATCCTTATTTACTGTTGCTTTTTACAATTCATATTTTGCTATTGTTGGATATAACTGGGAAACTGTGTACACAATTTCGTTCCATCTCTTGCATCACATGTGGTGAATGACAATAAAACCTACTTGAACTTGAATCAGTAATGACAGACTTATGGCGTCATGCCACACTATCACTCTTTAATGAACATGGAGCCAAAGATCTACTCGCAGACCAAGTTAGCAATTGGTGACCACGAACTGGAAGTGTTAAGATAGCATGTCCTCCTGTTTCTGACACACTAAAATAATCTGTGTCCACATGTTTAAATAAAAATCACAGTGGTCTCTGTGTTTATGCATTGTATATGTTACGTCAGCACTCGTCAGCTCTCATTTATCCTAATTGTTTCCCTATTTTTTACTTTGTAGTGAACATACTTTTTTGTCATGTTGCCATCTTTCTTGTAGGACCGTAATACTAGCCTGCTGCATTGATTAAATTGATATTGCTGGCCACCTCCTTCCCTCCTGTCTGTCTTTGGTGTGGTTTTGGTATTCCTGCTGAAAGATAAGCCGTCCCGGGATTCGGCTCCCATCTGCTGACCTAGCAGGAAACTGTAGCAGTCAGCCCCCCCTGTCTGCTCCTCCACCCCCATAAAGCTCAGTTCATTCGCTCTCCTTCAGCTTCCCAAGTCTACTCTTTACTCAATTTTCTCTGGCCCCTATCTCTATTTCAACAGCTCACTTATTTCTCCCTCCAACCCTGAGGTGAGTGGAGCATGTCAGCCAGGCTGCGACCCAGCCACAGAGATGTGATGGGCTGTAAATAAGCTCGTATGTCTGGTGAATAATCACGAGATAATCCCTGCTTTTTGGATTTGTTTAGTCATTAAGCCATTTTTTTCACAAGGTATGGCACAAAGTGAAAATCTGTGAAAAGACTACCGGTAATCTTACAAGTTTAGGGATCATCGACCAAGTTTGCTCAAGAGACAAGATTTCCCACAAATTAACATTGTTTTAGGTTATAGTTCCAATGGGATCTTTTAAATAATTTATATAAACATGGCGTGTTGTGCTTTGTGGGCTATATGTGAAAATATGTGTTCTAGCTGCAAATTTTTTTATTGGGACAGTGTCAAAGAATCTTGTGTTTGTATTTGCTCACTATTTTATGTGCCTTTTGTTGACTGCTCAAACAATGCAAGCTATTTAATGTGCATGAGGTGAGCTGGGAGTGGCTCTTGTCTGCTCCCAACAATAGACCTTACAATCAAGGGGCCAGGCTTTCACTTTTACAGACAGCTTGGAAGAACTGGGCTTGGTGAAGCTGGATTGTTCTCCCATAATAGGCAGTCAGAGCCACGTATGGCCCTTTACCTCCCATGTTATGTTTTTTCTTCTCCTTTAGTGTCCTAGGGCCTCTGGACAGCCGCAATGTGTTTTTTTAAATTGGTTTTCCTGCCTGTTGGTTGGCTTACCTGACTGAAATTCTTATCACATCAACTTGTCCTGGTATTACAGCGCGGACTGCTTTTTAACAAGCTTTGGAAAGGTGTCACCTTGAAGGCCACTCATCTATTAAACAACCTTTAGTACAAAAGCAGCTAATGGAAAATATAAGAGCAGGCATTGCTCATAGTAATTAAAATGTATGTCAGTCCATAGAGCTGTGGACTGTGTCTTTAGTGCCAATGCAGCTGGAGGTACAGTAGCAGAGCGTTAAATGCCTGCTCGCAGCTGTCCACTCAATGAGCAGATTATTGGGCTCTTGTATCTGTATGGCCGAGATGCAAAAGCAGATTAGATCAGCAGCTCAAGAAGAGGGTTGGTCCATCCCAATCTGCAGGGTTGCCAGGCTGAGACATGGCTTTTTAAAACTGGGCTTTGATGATTTATTGCATCGTGTAAAAGATGTATTTGCTCCTGTAGCTGCCTTCGTGTTTTTCCTTTTTTATGGGTCATTTGTCAGTTTGAGAACAAATACATTGGCTTCCCATATGCAGCAGGAGAATCAACTTATTATAAAATCTAGTATAAAGTAATGCCCCTCTTTAAGCTATTTTGGGAATTACCGTACTTTTCGCTGTATAAGTCACACCTTTTTGCATAAATTAGCATGCCCTGCAACTTGTACAGTGAAGCAACTTATTTATGTTTTTTTCCCCCATATTTATAACTCAAATTTTGGCTGAGATCTGACGATTTCATTCATTCTGACATGGAAAATATTGAACACTCCCATTTTCAGCCAGGGTGCTCGAGTAATATGGCAAGCCAAGTCAAAGTCAAAGTCAAAGTCAACTTTATTGTCAGATCTGCAATATGTACTGTACAGGACATACACAGGACCGAAATTGCGTTTCTCTCAGTCCCTCGGTGCAACAGTAAACATCTAAACATTGAAACACTGAAACATATAATAATAGACATAAGCATAAAATAGTAAAACTAACACTGTCCTGAGTTTTTTGCATAGTGGTATAAGAGTATGAAAATTTACACCAACTCTAAAACTAAAACATTAAACATTTAATGAACATAATACTGTCCTGAGTTTTTGCATACTAGTATAAAAAAAGAGTATAAAAAGTATAACTAAAATAAACTAAAGGTTTCTAGCATTGACATTTGCAAAGTGGCAAAGCAGCGTATGAGTTAATGTACACAGTATATGTATGAGGTAGTAGTTGATGTTGTTATAGAGGCAAAAAGTGGCATATGCAGTAAGGCACATTGGGCATCCCTAAATAAGACCGTTCAGAGCACACTGTATATGTATCAGCAGTGGTGTAGATATTAGAGTAGTGTAAATGTAAACAGTAGTAATTACATGTAAGCAGTAGTAATAAAAGTAAACAGTATTAATAAATGTAAACAGAGAATGTAAACAGTATTATGATTATAGGCAGTGATGTAATACAAACATTAGTGCAAGTATGAGAAGTAGTGCAAACTGTATGAGCACATGACCGAGAGTTTAGTGAATAACCCGTTTGATGACACAGAGTCCAGTGTTAAAAACTTTGTGTTGAGTGGTAATGTGTGAGAAAGTTTTAGTGTTAAGGCAGTTCAAATGGGAGGGGGGGCAGAGCAGGCAGAGTGTTTAGCATTCTGACTGCCTGATGAACAGAGCTGTCTCTCAGTCTGCTGGTTCGAGCCTGGAGACTCCTCACCCCAAAATTACACCACACGCGGCTCCGCCCCGCTCCGGTCCGCAGGTCGCAGCTGAGCGAGTCCAAAGCCCACTGCCTCCGCTCCGCTCAGGTCCGCCTGGATGCGCCGCTCCGAGACACGTGCGAGATCGCGCGATAAATCAAGTGATAAATAAGTAAGTCAGAACAAAACAATTCATTCGGTGGAAGAAGGAGAACAACTGTAGAGAGACTGCTGCCTTGATCTTCTCTCGTAAATGAGCTACATGGTTTGAGCAACAGGAAGTGATGTTTACATTTCAGAATAAAATACTTTTTTATTTATTTATTTCTTGTATTGCGTTATTAGGCGTAGTCATAGTCATAAATATAATAGTTTAGTCATAGAATAGTCATAAATGATAGTTTGACAGCATTTTTGTACAAATAAATCCGTATAGAGCTAGGATTAGTCCGCCCGTGGTGATTTTATTTTGTAAATACGGAAGTTGTGCTCGTTCCTTTTCCTGTTGGTGCGACGTAATCTTCAAAAGTTGACTCCGGCACAGCTCCGGCGTCCGGCAGAAATAGAAAAATTTCTAATTTTGACGGACTGCCGTCCGCTCGCCGCTGCTCGCCGCCGCCGTGCGGAGCCAGTGTAAACTCTGTCATTGATTATAATGGGTGCGTATTTGCTGCGGAGGTCGGACCGGAGCGGGGCGGAGCCGTAACGCGTGTGGTGTAATTTTGGGGTCAGTCTCCTCCCTGATGGCAGCAGTCTGAAGCAGCTGTGTAGTGGGTGTGTGGGATCACCTGCCATGCAGTGGGCTTTCCGAGTGAGGCGTTTGCTGTGTAAGTCCTGCAGTGAGGGCAAGGAGGTGCCCACGATCTTCTCAGCTGCTCTCACAATGCGCTGGAGGCTCTTGCGGCAGGATGCAGTACATGCACCAAACCACACAGTGATGCAGCTGGTCAGGACACTTTCTATGGCACCTCTGTAGAAGGTGCTCATGATGGGGGTTGAAGCTCCAGCCCTTTTCAGCTTGCGGAGAAAGTAGAGACGCTGGTGAGCCTTCTTTGCCAGTGCTGCAGTGTTCCTGCTCCAGGACAGGTCCTTTGAGACGTGCACTCCCAGGAACTTGGTGCTGTCTACTCTCTCCACTGCGGTGCTGTTGATGGTCAGAGGGGCATGTTGGGCATCCTTCTTCCTGAAGTCCACAACAATCTCCTTTGTCTTCTCCACGTTGAGAGTGAGATTGTTGTGTCCGCACCACAAGGCCAGGCGGCTCACCTCGTTCCTGTAGTCCGTCTCATCGTTGTTGCTGATGAGACCCACCACTGTTGTGTCGTCCGCAAACTTGATGAAGTGGTTGGAGCTGTACGATGGTGTGCAGTCGTGTGTTAGCAGGGTGAATAGAAGGGGGCTCAGCACACATCCTTGTGGGGCCCCTGTGTTCAATGTGATGGTGCTAGATGTGTTACTCCCGACCCGCACTGTCTGTGGTCTCCCGGTCAGGAAGTCTAGCAGCCAGTTACACATTGAGGTGTTCAGCCCCAGACTGTCCAGTTTAAGGATGAGCTGTTGGGGGATGATGGTGTTAAATGCCGAGCTGAAGTCGATGAACAACATTCTAACATAGGAGTCCTTCGTGTCCAGATGTGTGAGAGCTGTGTGAAGGGCAGAGGAGATGGCATCGTCGGTTGAGCGATTAATGCAAATTGGAAGGGATCCAGCGAGTCAGGGAGG
>JBBPBX010049891.1:0-25183 GCA_038048925.1 Garcialebias charrua | reverse complement strand
CCGAGTTGAGGTCAGCAGCACGCCACCTCCACCATAAATGGTGTTGGTCTCGTACCTCTTTCCCCCCCTGAGACGCCGGATGGTGGACCAGAATCGCCTCGAAGCCGTACGGAAGTCATTCTCCATGGCCTCTCCGAACTCCTCCCACGCCCGAGTTTTTGCCTCAGCAACCACCCGAGCCGCATGCCGCTTGGACTGCCGGTACCTATCAGCTGCTTCCGGGGTCCCACAAGCCAAAAAGGCCCAATAGGACTCCTTCTTCAGCCTGACAGCATCCCTCACTGCCGGTGTCCACCACCGGGTTCGAGGGTTGCCACCTCGACAGGCACCAACAACCTTGCGGCCACAGCTCCGATAAGCTGCCTCGACAATAGAGGCGCGGAACACGGCCCACTCGGACTCCATGTCCCCCGCCTCCCTCGGAACGTGTTCAAAGCTCTCCCGGAGGTGGGAGTTAAAGCTCCGTCTTACGGGAGACTCTGCCAGACGTTCCCAGCAGACCCTCACGATACGTTTGGGTCTGCCAGGTCTGACCGGCATCCTCCCCCACCATCGGAGCAAACTCACCACCAGGTAGTGGTCAGTAGACAGCTCCGCCCCTCTCCTCACCCGAGTGTCCAAGACATGCGGCCGCAGATCAGATGAGACGACAACAAAGTCGATCATCGAACTGCGACCTAGGGTGTCCTGGTGCCAAGAGCACATATGGACACCCTTATGCTTAAACATGGTGTTCGTTATGGACAATCCATGACGAGCACAGAAGTCCAATAACAGAACACCACTCTGGTTCAGATCAGGGGGGCCGTTCCTCCCAACCACACCCCTCCAGGTCTCACTGTCATTGCCCACGTGAGCGTTGAAGTCCCCCAGTAGAACAAGGGAGTCCCCAGGAGGCGCACTCTCCAATACCCCCTCCAAGGACTCCAAAAAGGGTGGGTAGTCTGAGCTGCCGTTTGGTGCATAGGCACAAACAACAGTCAGAGCCCGTCCCCCCACACGTAGGCGAAGGGAGGCTACCCTCTCGTTCACCGGGGTGAACCCCAACGTACAGGCACCAAGATGGGGGGCAACCAGTATGCCCACTCCTGCTCGGCGCCTCTCACCAGGGGCAACTCCAGAGTGGAAGAGTGTCCAACCCCTCTCAAGGAAACTGGTTCCAGAGCCAGAGCCATGCGTTGAGGTGAGTCCGACTATTTCTAGTCGGAACCTCTCAACCTCACACACTAGCTCAGGCTCCTTCCCCACCAGAGAGGTGACATTCCATGTCCCAATGGCCAGCTTCTGTAGCCGAGGATCAGACCGCCAGGGTCCCCGCCCTCGGCCGCCACCCATCTCACATTGCACCCGACCCCTTTGGCCCCTCCCACAGGTGGTGAGCCCATGGGAAGGGGGACCCACGTCTCCTCTTCGGGAGACGTTAAATTCAGCGTTAAATTATTATTATTTTTTTTTCTTCTTCTTTCGGCTTTTTCCCTGCGTTAGGGGTCACCACAGCGATCTAGTCGCATGAAGATTTGGCAGTTGTTTTTACGCCGGATGCCCTTCCTGACACAACCACAGACCACCGAGCAACCACAGCCCTCTGTGTGGAGCAGAGAGCTGATATCTAGGGTTCCCGGGGGAGCAGATGTGGGTTAAGGGCCTTGCTTTCAGCGTTAAATAAACAATGATAAATTACAAAATTGTGAGATATACTATAAGCTTAGGAAAACCTCTACATAGAACATACAACTATCCATATGTAAAATATTTTATTAGTAATTTCTTTCTGCAGGTCTACTTTGTTATAGGAAAGTATTGCAATATTCAAACCTGCGATTTAGCAAGATATGTAAATCAGAGCTACACCACCAGATATATTTTGTCTTTACAGAATTACACTATAAAAAATGTAAACAAGGCCACAATGCAACTTTTTAGTGTACTGTAATCTATAAAAGAAAGAGCTGCCTGGTTTGCTACACTTGCAGTGGAGATGAAGATGGTCCATTCAGAAAAGCAGAGCTGCATCAAACTTTAATGTGGAACTGCAGAAGAAAACTAAACAAAAGCAAAAATTGAATTGTTAATGCATGTCACCATGAGAAAAGCCTACTGAGACTAACTGACCACCAAAATGTATACATATATCTCTATTTGTGTCTTAGTGTATTTGTAAGTACCTATATACATTTTCTTCAATCTTTCCTCTTCTTTTTTTCTTGTCAGTTTCTCTTTTTTCCTCATTGTCTCATCTTCTCTGTGTTGAGTGGAGGCCAATGTCTCTTATTTATTTCGGTCTCTTGACTTTCTTTTTTTCCCCAAACTGAATCTAAGATCCAAAATCTTCTTTTCCATCATGGTGAACTGTTTAAAAACAAACTTCCAACTTTTAAGCATTTTTGCTATTTTTGTTCTCTTCTTATTTATTTATTTATTTTTATTCATTTCAGATTTAAAACACAAAGACAATTTACAAACACATGAAAGAAAAAAAAACAGATATAAAATTAAAGGTAGCAGAAGAAGAAAAAAAATCTTATCATATCTGCCCCTTCTTAAAACAACTGTGTAGCAGCAGTTTTCTTTTCTGTTGGTCATGTCTCGAAAAATGTCAATGACCTCAGTGAGGTCATTGACATTTTTTGCAATTATGTTGCTAATTATTTGCAAAACAAACTTATTTGCGCATGTCAGAAATCTTTGCTTGCTATTCTAAGTTTTGTTTGTCATTCAAAGTTTTGCTTGCAATTCTCACATGACGTTGTGGGCAGAGCCTAAAATCGCAACAAAAGATTTCTGATGTGTGCAAATAAAAGTTTATGTTTTGCAAATAACTTTTTAAGTTCACGAGAGAAAAATTAGCTACTGTATTTACCTAACGCTAGAATAAATGCAATGTACATTATGCAGCAAAGGAAGTTAGAAGATTGGACATATATCCATTATGGAGAGATGATAGGTTTTGGATGGGCGATGTGCTTCTTATTGCATAAGCCAGGGGTGTCAAAGTCAAATACATGGAGGGCCAAAAAAACAAATTTGATACAAGCGAAGGGCCGGACTGGTTCAATGTTTATTTTAAGGGGTGATATAAGATTTTTTTTTCTTCTTCTTTTTGCACTCTTTTCATTCAATGTTTTCTTTTTTATTAATTTGTTTTATTTTGTCTCTTTTAAATTAATGAATAAATGGATTAAATAAAATATTAAATAGCTTTACATCTGTTAAGTTCTTGGCATAAACCAACACAGACAGACATGTTCCTGCTTTTAGTATTTTACATTGTTTTATAATGTAAATGTTTATGTTTCGTTTTTTAACATAGTTTTCTTGTGATTTTTAATTATGCTTTTTTATGATTGTTTACTGTTGGCTGCAAGTATCAAGCTGCGAAATCCTTCATTTTTCTACAGCTGATAGCTGTTGGTCATTAATTATGATGAAGTTTAGCAACTTCTCGGTGAACATTTGAGCTCCGTGGCTTCAGCGGTGTGTTTTTATTGTTCAATCCGGGGCGGGGGCTCTGATTTCGGTCAGTCGCTCTCTGCCTGTCCTTCGAGACAGTCAGACAGCGGGTCGGACTGGACGCAGCTGGCCACGGTCGGTCTCCCTGTTTCGGTTCAGTGAGAGTGGCGTCCCGCTGAAGCCCCGGAGCTCGAATGTCCAGCATAAAACTAACTTGACCGCAGTTTAATGTGGTGCTATGGCTCTGCAGACATTGCACGTTGCTGTCTTGTGGTGTTTAGTGTAAAATACTTCCACACAGCGGACATGTTACTATGAAAAGTTGGCTAGCTGTTAGCTAAAGTGCTACTCACTCAGTCCACACGCTGTAGCTGGCTGCAAACTGAAAGGGATTTGCTGAATAGTAGTAGTAGGGGTGGGGCCATGCCCCCCCAACGGCAATGCCCCCAAGGGGGCCAGCTCCCCCCACTGACCCTAATGTGAATGTGAGGCAGGTCTTATTACTCTGGGTTCATGAGACACAACTCCAGATCGGATTGGCCCCACCCCTACTACTACTGTTGCATTGTGGGGAATGTAGTGTTGGTACGTGACCGGAGGGCTTATTATGTTGTTTTTCTTGCAAAATACAAAAATAATAATAATAAAATAAAATAAATAATTTTAGTATGTTATTATGTGTCAGAAGAGGGCTTAGGAATAGGAAAAAAAAAAAAAAAAAAAAAAAAAATTTTGACCAAAAGGGCACTTGGGGGCAAGGAGCAAAAGGGGCAGGTGCTCAAGCCCCCATAGCCCCCCCCTCTGCACGTCCCTGTGTTTAACATATGTAAATGAAGGCGTGTCAGGGGAGGTGTCTCACGTGCGCTCAGTTCCACGTTAGTTGTGATGTACAAAAGGGATGTGCGTGGATTCAGGTGTACGCACAGTTTGATACATCTGGATTTTTTTGTGCGTACACACTTTTCTGGATTTGACCGTGCGGCACTTTTCAGTAAGAAATCCACGCAAGTCTTTGTACATGAGGCCCCTGGTGTTGTTTATATGGTGTAGACGAAAGTTTCTATTGTTCAGGTGTGGATTATATGGTCCAGGTGTGGCTTATATGGTGCAGGTGTAGTTTACAGTAAATTGTTTAGGTGTGGTTTCTATGGCCCAAGTGTTGTTTCCATGGTCCATATGTTTTTTCTATGGTTTTTGTGTGGTTTATATGGTCCAGGTGTTTTTATATGGTTCAGGTTCCTTCAGTAGTTCAGGTGTGGTTTATATGGTCCATGTGTATTTCAGGTG
Source organism: Garcialebias charrua (assembly GCA_038048925.1). Taxonomy (NCBI): domain Eukaryota; kingdom Metazoa; phylum Chordata; class Actinopteri; order Cyprinodontiformes; family Rivulidae; genus Garcialebias; species Garcialebias charrua. The sequence goes on along the minus strand of JBBPBX010049891.1, from coordinate 20,446 downwards.
TTTGTTATATGGTCCAAGTGTTGTTTCTATTGTTCGGGTGTGTCTTCTATGGTCCAGATGTGTCTTCTATGGATCAGGTGTTGTTTCTATTGTTCAGGTGTGTCTTCTATGGTCCAGATGTGTCTTCTATGGATCAGGTGTTGTTTCTATTGTTCAGGTGTGTCTTCTATGGTCCAGGTGTTGTTTCTATTGTTCAGGTGTGTCTTCTATGGTCCAGATGTGTCTTCTATGGTCCAGGTGTTGTTTCTATGGTCCAGATTTTGTTTCTATGGTTCAGGTGTCATGTCAATGGTCCCTATGTCATTTCTATGGTCAGTGTGTTTTTTCTATGGTCCAGGTGTTTTTCCTACGCTCCAGGTGTCAGTTCTATGGTTCAGGTTTGGTTTCTATGCTCCAGGTATGGATTTCTCTGGTCCAGATGTAGTTTATGGTCACTTCATAGTTTTTATGGAAAAGAAGATGAAAAAAAACGGTTTATTTTCAGCAAAAGTTACAATTTCCAACATGAAGAATAAAGTCAGCAGCAGAATGAGGAGATGTGCTCAGTTTGTCTTCCAGCTGCCTAAGCCTAGAAGCAGAACTAAAGGATAGCTCAGGAAACCTAAACCAACACATCTAAAACACTGCTCCACCAATAAAAGAAATGACAATCTGCCTCTAATTACCTTTTAAGGTTCATTTCTAAATCCGTGATGCTAAATTGATAAAGAAACTGAGAAGAGGACAATACTCTCAGTCTGACATTTCTGCTTTTCAGAGTCACACAGATTGGGTCAAATAAAAATATAACTGGACATTTTGTAAACAGAAGCCAACATAGTAGAAAGAAGAAGTGGCACAACATACAGAATAAAAGATTGGAGATAATGATCAATCATTCTTATCAGAAGTTTCAGAGTAAAACATAATAAAACAGAATGCAGAGGTGGAGGCCACATCATCACATTGAAGTAATCGTGACGCAGCAAGTACTTTATTTTGTTGTACAATCACGAATACAATTAAATTGTGGCTGCTTTGAGTTCTTACCCATAGAATGTAAAATACTGTATAATTTCTCCATTGAATCATAAAAATGCATCAAAAAGTAATATCTTCTGCCAAATGTCAACTTTGATCTGTCAGTTTCAAATCAACAAACATACCGTATTTTCTGGAATATAGGTCGCACCGGAATATAGGTCGCAGGGCATGCAAAAATGATAAAAAGCCACGACCTATATTCCGGAAAATACGGTAAATAAAACAATTTCAGTTTATTATCCCTATCAGATGACTGCATGCTGTAGGAGTCTGGACAGAGATGGACTCCACACCAGCTTTTATGGTTGAACGAGGCAGTTTGTAAAATGTTGGACGTGTCAGGAGGTTCAGAGTAAAGCCCTGAAATCTTCCTGGACATTAGAGAATCTGAAGACAGTTTTGGTGACAGCAGCGAGCTGAAATATCTGAAACCAGGACTAGTCCACTCGTTATCCCGCTGTTGTTTCCTGTTTCAGATGGACTGAGGGAAAGTCTGATAAAATGATAAAGCTCCCCTCATTTCAAAGCTGATAGCTTGTGTACTCGTGTTTGTTTACCTGTTTTATGCTGAGGAATTTCCTTTATACATTTCCACAAAAGGGAAATTGTTTCCATTCAGGCCAAACACCATTTATGTGGAACATATTGTACAATTACACCCAAATATTTTATATACTCTACAGCTGTAATAAAACAGCATTTGAGGAATTGTCTTGGGTGGGGGTCAATAATCCTACAAGTAGTTAATTTGATATTCAACTCAGAAAGGATTCTTGCAGATAAAACTAGATACTGTGGCTTGAAGCTTTAATAGTTGGCTTCCTTTTTATGATTTATGACTCGCACATTTTGCTGTACACAAAATTATCAACTGCGTTCAAAAGGCAAAGGTGGACGATAATGTAAATTTCTGTCTTTTAGCTAAATTTTTCATGAACCACTCGACAAATTTTAGAGCAACTTGCAGGAAGTAATCCTCGCATAAACATCTACAACTGATTAACTTTTGGAGTCAACATGTTTCAAAATGGCGGCCACAGCCAACTGACAGAACAAAAACAAAATGGATGTAACTCCGTTTTATAGATATGGGCCTAAAATTTGTTATGGTGGTAGCTGAGAGTCGCCCAACACACAATCTGAGAGCACAAGATCTATATATTTTGTTGTTCACTATTTATTGTCAACTCTGGCAGTCTGTTAGCAAAACAATGAACAATGAAACAGTTAATTGCTTACAGAGGCATTTGGTGCGCCTTGATAAATAATTGATTGTTGATAGAAATCCAATTTAAAATGGCCGACACAGCTAACACACACTAGCCAACATAAATATGCTATAACCCCGTCAGTTTTATGAATATTGAGCTAAAACTTAACGTGCTAGTCGAGTCTTTTATAACAAAGTCATGCGTAATGTTGCTCCCAGTGTTTGACCAAAACAACCAGGTATCACGGTGGTGAAGCAGGTAAAGCTGCTGCCTCTCAACGAGCAGGTCACCGGATCAAACCCCGGCCGGGAGCCATTCTGGATGGAGTTTGTATGTTCTCTCTGTGCATGCGTGGGTTTTCTTCAGGTACTCCAGTTTCCTCCGTCAAAAAACGTGCATGTTAGACTGATTGGTAACTCTAAATTGTCCCTAGGTGTGATAGAGAGTGGTTATTTGTCCCATGTGTCCCTGTGATGGACCAGAGACCCGCCCAGGTGTCCCCCACCTCTCACAGTTAAGTTAATAGATGGATGAACCAAAACAACCATAACTCTGTCATTTCTCATCAGAAGATCTTTTTAAAACTCTAGTATGAAAAGTTTGTTTTTCTTTAAGGCATGCTAGGCCTTTTGTTGTTACTGATTTATCTATTTGTATTAAAAGATCTGTACGTGTGCGCAGCTAACAGTTTTTTTTTTTCATGTTAATGTGAGTCGTCAAGACAATCTGAGCTCATTTTTATCTCATCACCTCATTAGGATCTGTTACAGCGGGAAGTTTATTCTGAAATAAATTGAATAAATAGGTAAATGAACATGTCTAACCTGTACAAATACAAACACACTCCACATATTTCAAATTACTATACTCGTTATGTGACTGTTGCTCCCGCAGAGCCCACCTTCTCCACTCCAGGCCTTTTGTCATCCTGATCCGGGAACAGCCCAACACCGTGTCTGGTTTTAATGAAGAAGTCCCAGTTTTGTTCCAGCACTGAACCATTCAAACTCCTGAAGGGGGGCGGGTTTGCAGGAAATGACTTTATCCCACAGTGAATTAGTGTGTGCATGTGAATGTAGGAATGTGAGTGTATCGACGTGCACTTTTCCAGATGTTTCAAACTTTGCACCGATGTAAAAAGGACGTTGTACCTTGAAGGATTAAAATCTGTTTTTCATGCAACCCTTTTTAAACCCGACATCCAAGTTAAGCTGGAGTTTTCTGCTATGAGTCGAGAGAGATTTTCAAACTCCAAATCACCCTTCTTCCATCCCCTGCGTCCCTCAAAAGATCTCAAAGCACATCTGAGAAACGATCATTCGTCCAGATGTGCCGAGTCTGTCAGCGTCCGACCACAAAATAATCCACCTGGATCTTTTTAGGAAGAATATCTGATAACAAGATGTTTCAAATGCATCCTCACAGAAGAGTGACTGAGTGTTTGTGGGATGTTGGCAGATGGTGCAAGAAGAGGGAGTGTTTTGGCGTGACTGGCATTACAGAGCGCTGATACATTTCCACTGCATGAAGTGGGAAACAATCCTGTCGTTACTGTCAATGATCCAGTGCAGATGAGTGAAAACCGCAGCTGCTGTTGTCTAACTTTATATAAGCTGATGTTATCAGTCGGCAAATGAGTCTGACTAAAAGACTGAGGAAATCTCAGTTTTCTTGAATAAACAAGGTGTTTTTTTTTTCTTTCTGAAGGGGTTTTATAAGCTGTTGGGTTCCATGTTTACATTCACAAAAGCTGAAGTGCGTCCTGTAGAGCCGGAGTTTTATTTGCATCCCCCCGCTGTCGTTGCAGGCCTTGGAGAGTGTGCAGCTGAAACAAGAGGTGACTCACATCGAAGAGGAAAGAATTCAGGTTCTGAACAACGTTGAGGAGCTGGAGCAGAAGATCAAAGATTTGGACAACCAGATGGAGGAGTCCCTGCGCGAGGTGAGGGACTGAACTTACACACAGCTGACTTAAGAGCAGAGTTTTAATGATTCAGTTCCATTCAGTTTATTTCTGTAGCTCCAAGTCACAACAGAAGTCGCCTCAGGGCCCTGTGCAAAAACATTCACATCATAGGTTTCATGTTAATTATATGTGACAGGGAAGTGTCCCACTCATATTTAAAAAATATTCATTTGGGCCCACACCCCCACCCCACCCTCACACATATTTACCATGAAATCTTCTTTAATGCTTCAAGAAGGCTTAAGACATGACTACACTCCTCCATGAAACAGCAACGTCTGCCACACTAACATGGTAAATGGTAAATGGAGCTTATTTATATAGCGCTTTCCAGCCCCCTGTGAGGAGCCCCAAAGCGCTTTACAATACCAGCCATCCACCCATTCATTCACCGGTAGTGGTAGCCTGCCTTGCAAGGCGCCATCCAGACTTACCGGGAGCAACTCGGGGTTAAGTGTCTTGCCCAGGGACACAACGACACATGGTGGGCGGATGCGGGATTCGAACCTCCAACCTTCCGATCAGGGGTCGACTGCCATTACCACTCCACCACGGCCGCCCCTAAGATAGCACCAAACTTCATGCTCAGTAATCCAGGTACAATAATAATAATAATAATAATAATAATAATAATAATGAATTAAATTTATAACGCACTTTTCATTAATGAAAATCTCAAAGTGCTACAAGGTGCAACAGCATTAAATGTCAATAAAACAAATAATAAAACAATTAAAATCAATAACAGTATCAGCTAAGATCAAAAGTAGAATCATGAGGAGGTAGAGTATGCTCGGTTGAAAAGAAAGGTCTTCAAGCCGCTCTTAAAGTCAACCACAGACTGTGGGGCTCTCAGACAGTCAGGAAGAGAGTTCCACAGGCGGGGGGCAGCCACACTGAAAGGTACAAACTCCAACAATGTTCAGTCAGGTCATCTGGACGGTTTCTTTTTTTTGTGCTGAGACATTTCGCCCTCCATCTGAGGGGCTTCATCAGTCTGAGGAAAACACCAAACAAAACTGATTCTCCACCAACAGCCTACTCCAAAGTGGGAAAAAAACAATTATGTTGGTGCTAACTGAGACGGTCTCTGGGGCACGCCCTCTCCTCCAGTGCCCGCCCTCTCCTTCGTCGACAGTCATGTCAATCTCACGCTCCATTCTTCCCTCATTCGTGAACGAAACCTCGAGGTACTTGAACTCCTCCACTTGAGGCAGAATCTCACCCTGGACCTGAAGAGAGCAATCCACCCTTTTCCAACTGAGGACCATGGCCTCAGATTTGGAGGTGCTGATCCTCGTCCCAGCCGCTTCACACTCGGCTGTGAACCGCTCCAGTGAGAGCTGAAGATCACGGCACGATGACGCCAACAGGACCACATCATCTGCAAAGAGCAGAGATGACTTGAAGCCACCGAAGTGGAATCCCTCCGCCCCCTGGCTGCACCAAGATATTACTGTATGTCCATAAAAGTTATGAACAGAAGCGGTGACAACGGGCAGCCTTGTCAGTGTCCAACTCCCAGCCTGAAGGGGTCCGACTTACTACCGGCAATGTGAACCAAAGGTAAATAAGTAGGTAAAAGAAGTAAAACAACAACAAAAATAATTTAAATTTGATATCTTTATTTCAGGCTTTTATTTTTATTATTATTTTTTTTAACCTAAGTAGGTATATAGTAAAGCAAAAAAAATAAAAAATCATTTGAAATAGATATCTTTATTTCAGGCTGTGGGAGTGTTGGTGCAGAGGTTAAGAAGGTGAGATGTGATCGGAAGATCGCCGGTTCAAGCCCCGGTACCAACAACATCAAAAATGTGGATGGGATAAGTGAAGCAGTCACACCTGTCTCCACCCTCATCTGCCCCACTCTGGGCCCTTGAGCAAGGCCCTTAACCCACACCATCTGCTCCCCCGGGAACCCTAGATATCAGCTCTCTGCTCCACACAGAGGACTGTGGTAGCTCGGTGGTCTGTGGTTGTGTCAGGAAGGGCATCCGGCGTAAAAACAATTGCCATATCTTCATGCGACTAGTTCGCTGTGGCGACCCCTGACGAAGGGAGAAGCCGAAAGAAGAAAGAAAATAAGATGTATTTCAGGCTGAGATAGCTCATTTCTTGTGGAAATAATTATTTTAAAAATAGTATTTTTGAAGCCGTTAAATGAGGTGGTTCCTTCAGGATCACTAGAAGGACAATAAAAGAGTCAAATAAAGGTGCACTTTCTTCTAAGCATGGCTGCTCAGTGACTGCAGGAAACAGAAGTAAATTCAAGCAGGTTTTTACACCATGCTGTCCTTTCCTGCAGATGGAGGTGGAGTGTGCTCTGCTGGACGGAGAGCAGGACTCTGAGATGGCCCAGCTGCACAGGGACAAGGAGCTCCTGGAGGAACTCAAGGGAAAACTGCACAAGGTTGAGAAAACAAGCAACTCAGAGTCTGGGGTAAAATCAGGTTCTCGTGTTTTTATTAGATGCAGCAAGCAATGTGAGATTAACTCCTTTAATGAGGTTTTTTTATGACTGGAAGGTGGTCATAGTTTAGAGACACACTCTTACCTTGGGGCTGCAGTCATTTTCTCATTAATTGGAGACTAGGAGTTTCATTTCAACTCAATGTGCCAAAGGACTTATGAGCAAAATATTATATGCCATCTATACCTACTAGTGCATGAGTGAAAATTAAAAGCAAGCTTATTGCAAAGAGCTTTGCAGAACATAGGTGGTATATAAATGTGGATTACCGTATTTATCATTTAAATCCACAGAAAAGGCAAACCACTGATTAGTTTGGTTAAACCACAACTTTCTGTAAAAGAACCAGTTTAATTTTCTTTTATAGCTAAAAACCAATAATTATATTTATAGTTGTAAAAGATTACAGCCCCAGCTGAGTTACCGCGTTTAAAACACATCACTTTAATAAACCTTCCCTCACTGTGTAAATGTGAGCAAAATAAACACAAGCCTCATCAAATAAAGCGCTGGTGCAGAGGAAACAAACGCCAGAGGACAGAGCAAAGCTGAACTCAAAGAAAAAACAAACACACATTTATTATCCATCCTTCCATTTCCTCTTAACGAGTTTATTTGAACTCTTTTAAGTTCTTTTATGATCTGGTCCAGTCTAATTCTGGATCTCTGGGTTTATATTTATCTCTGGCTCAGAGCTTCTTTGGCCCTCGATGAGTCTCAGACAGCTGCTTTAGAGAAAAAACACATGTTTAATCTTCAGACCTGAAATGAAATTGCAAACTAGAGAAACTGCATTTCCTGTGAAAATGCAGTGTGAATGCTTATTGCTGAAGAAGTTGCTGAAGATCAGCTGAAATTAGCTTAAAAAATGCAGAATTTTAGCTGAAAAGAATAACAAGCCTACATTAGCAGAAGAAAGCCCAAAGAACACATATATTTGCTGATTTAGGTTTAAATAAGCAGAAATGAGGACATAAGTTATGAAATTAGCAAACAAAAATAGATGAAAGGTAGCTAAAAAGGCAGAAAGAAGCTAAAACTACCAGGACAGAAAGTGCTGAAATTAGCTTAAAAAATGTGGACTTAGCTGAAAAGGCTAAAAAATAGCATCTAGCTGAAATAAGCTGAAAGGAGTGTGCCAAGCTGAAATTAGTAGAAATGAGTTAATTAAACTGAAAGCAGCAGAAGTTACCAAAAAGCTCAAATTTACCTGAAAACAGCTGAAATTAGCTACAAAGGGCTAAAAAGGTATAAAAAGCTTAAATTAGCAGAAGACAGAAAGAACACGTTTGCCCAATTAGGCTGAAAGAAGCAAAAATGAACACAAAAAGTGCAAATTATCAGGGGGGAAAAACAGAAATTAGTCACACAAAAAAATAGCTAGAATGTAGCTAAAAAAAAGGCAGAAAGAAGCTTAAATTACCCAACGGATGTAAAGAGCACATTGTCACTGAATTCGGCTGAAAAAAGTTTTAAATAAGTGAAAAAAATGTGGAATTATCTGAAAAGGCTCAAATTGGCACAAAACAGCTAAATAGTAGCTGAAATAGCAGAAAAGCTGAAAATTATAGAAAGGAGCTGAAAGGAGCATAACAAGCTGAAATCAGCAGAAAGAAGTTAGACAAAGGACAAAGATGTTGTACATTAGTTAGCAGAACTAATCTGAAAGAAGCACAAAACTTCTTGTAAAAAATCAGCTGAAATCAGCTGAATTTAGCTGAAAAAAGTTTAAATTTGCACAAGGAAGATGAACTGGAATAAAATGTGAAAGGAGCAGTAAAAGGTTGTAAACAGAGCTAAAGATTTTAAGGATGTAAAATGAGCTCAATTCAATATTGTCTTTGAGAAAAAAGTATCTGAAAAGGCTAAATATTTCAAAAAGCTATACCAAAAGTCATAGCAGGATTGTCCTGAAAGAGCTGAACATTTTTATACATGATTTGTTGAAATAGCATAAAAATTGTGGAACAAAATAGAAGGTCGAAAAACGTTTGGAAGAAAAATGGATCACGATAGTGTGAATGCTTCATAAACAATCAGCTGGACAACTAAACTCACCTGATAAAGCACATTATCTGAACACTAATATTCTTCATTTAGATCCTTTATTTATTTCTTGTCCCCAAAGTGGTTCAGATTCCTTATGACCTTTTTATAACTGTTCATGTAATATTACTTTATGACGTAAGCTGCATTTTTGTTGCTCTTTGTGGTCTCTCAGGGAACCGTGGAGCAGTCCAAGAGTTCAGAGGACCTGGAGTTTCAGAAACTGGAGCGAGAAATGAAGCAGGAGGAGAAAGAGAGCGAGAGCCAGGAGCTGCTGCGAGAAATCGCCGAGTGTCAGCGTCTTTCTTTCACACGGAAGGTACAGTCACTCAGTGAGACGGTGTTTTTAAAAAAATATTATTTTGCATGTTGTGCATGTAAAAAAAGAAAACTGTTGTGCTGCCATTGCATGCAAGTCTTTATCCCAAGAAGGTATCAAAAATGTTATTTTGTAGTCAAAATACAGAAGCACGAGAAACTTTTTTTTAATATGAAATTTAATGTAATTTCTCCTTTTTTACCTGTTTTTAATCACTACACTGTGTTGTTATTAATAATTCTGCAGGTTGTGCATGAAAATAAAGCTGCAAAATAATGACTAAGTTGCCTTCTAAAGCATGAACTAACCAGCAATGGTAAGCGTCCGACACAGAGGAGCTAAAATGTTTCTGACAAGTTCGTTTGCTTGTGCTCGCTCAGGTGCTCTGCGTGAACAAGCAACACATTTCTTCCTCCTCGTGCTACTTTTGTCTTGTCACGTTTCTAAAAGTAAAGCGCATAGCTGTTGATTCTTTGGTGCACCTGCAGGAAAGGATGGCAACTCTGAAGAAACAGTCCTCGCAGACAACTTTGCAGGCTCAGCAGGAGAGAGAGAACTTCCAGAGAGAGAAGAGCAACCTGCTCATTATGCTTCAAAAGGTAAAGAGTCTCAGGCGAGATAAGAAATTAACGACCGCCCATTCCTTGAAGGATGTCGCCCAACGCCTTTCATGCCAGAGTTTTGAACTAAAATCATTTTTTTGATGAGAAGAGATTGAGTTGCAGCAGATTTGGTCAAATATCATGAACGTGCATCGTCTGATGTAATGTAGTGAGATGTGTTGTGCTTTAGCTACTTGTTTCAAAGGACTCTACAATGACAGCAGGTATTTAACCAGTGGCATTCCTCCATCTCCATCTTCTACCACTTATCCGTAGTCAGGTCGCAGAAGCAACAGGTCCAGGAGAGAAACCCAAACCTCCCTCTCTCCAGCGACTGTTGGCAGCTCCTCCTGAAGAGTTCCCAGACCAGTGAAAAATTACAATCCCTCCAGCAAGTTCTGGGTCTGCCCCAGGGCCTCCAGTGGGACATGCCCAGACTATCTCCAAAGGGAGGCATCCTAATCAGATGAACTACCTCAACTGATTCATTTCGATGTGGAAGAGCAACAGCTCTACTCTGAGCTCCCTTCGGATGACAGAGCTCCTCACCCTGTCTCTAAGAATAAGCCTGGCCTAAGCTCCGCCCATACGAAGGAAGCCCATTTTGACCGCTTGTATCCGGGATCTTGTTCTTTCAGTCTTCATCCAAACCTCATGACCATAAGTGAGGGTTGTAACATAGACAGACCAGTAAATCCAGATCTTTGCATTTCGACTAAGCTCTTTCTTCACATGACTGGCCGAAGCAATGCCCTCATTTCTGAGGATGAGGCCCCAACCTTTCGATCCATCTCCTGCTCCGTCCTATTATCACTCGTGAACAAGATGCCCAGATACTTGAACTCCTCTACCCAAGGCATCATTTTCCTTCCCAAACCAGAAAGGGCATTCCACCTATTTCTGGTTGACCTCACCATGACCTCAGACTTAGAGGAACTGACTGTCATTCCAGCCACCCTAGTGCCCGCTGGAGGTCATGGCCTGAAGATGCTAGCAGAATCACATCATTTGCATAAAGCAGATGAGACCTTGAGGTTTCCAAACCATACACTCTCCTCTCCACAGTTCTATCTCAAAATCCTGTCCATGAAAACAACAAACAGGACTGGAGAAAAGGGACAGCCTAGATGGAAACATTCATCACTGAGAACGAGCTCGACTTTGTGCCAAGAATACGAACACAGCTCTTTCTTTAGTTCTACAGGGACCGGGTAGTCCTTAAAGCAGCCAGGCCCATCCCATACCCCCGCAGCACCCCCCACAGAATGCCTCGAGGAACTGGGTCAAGCTCTCTTCAGGTCCACAAGACACAGGTAGACAAGCCAAACTCCCATGACCCCCTTAGCAACTCTGCAAAGAGGTAAGATCTGGTCCACTGTTCCTCAACCAGGACGAAAGCCACACAACTCATGTTGAATCCAAGCTTCAACAATCGATTGGAGCCTCCCGTCCAAATGCTTGTCAAACGTATTCAGTTAGGATTATGTTGATTAGCTCTGGTGGCCATCTTGACCAGAGGTGACTCCATTGGAGTACTTTCTGTTAATTTCATTAAGATGTGTCCATTAGGACAGAGGATGCAGAGGACAGAGTGAGGTGGAGGAGGATGACTCGCTGTGGCAACCCCTGAAAAGGGAAAAGCCGAAAGATGAAGAAGAAGAAGTGTCCATTGTTCATGAATTATGTTGCTAACGCCACATACAAACAAAAACACAAGAAAACACTGTGTCGACTCCATCTTTGCTGGCTGGAGACAATCTTATTCTTTCGGTCGGTCACTACCCAGAGTTTGTGGTAAACAAAGAGCTTTGCCTTATAGTTTAGCTCTCTCTTCACCACAATGGTCTGGCACAGAGTATGCAATACAGGTAGTCCCCGACTTACGAACGAGTTCCAATCCTACGCACCGTTCGTAACCCGAAAATTCGTAAGTCGGAACGCATTAAACGTGGCGTTCGTATGTCCGGATTTTTGGTCGTAAGTCGGAAAATGTATGCTAACGCTGCGCCGCACACCCGTTTATCAACATGAGACTGAACAAGCGTACATAATGGTTCATAAACATGCACAGAACTTTATTTACAAACAGTTAGCTAACACACTTTCATCTAAAAACACATACCAGTGCTGTATTTACTGTACAACAGTACTGTTCGTAAGCGTGTTCGTAAGTCTGGAACATCGTAAGTCGAGGCTTTCGTAAGTCGGGGACCACCTGTACTACGAATACTGCACCAATCCATCTGTCAAACTCACACTCCATTCTTCCCTCACTCGTGAACTGAGATACTTGAACTCCTCCCCTTGAGGCAGAATCTTACCCTTGACCCAAATAGAGCAATCCACCCTTTTCCAACTGAGGACCATGGCCTCAGATTTGGTGGTGCTGATTCTCATCCCAGCCGCTTCGACTCAGGACCCGAAAGTCCCAGGTTTGATCCCGGTCATTGCACATCTTGTGGTATCTCTGAGCAGGACACCTCATCCCCAAATGCTCCCCAGGCGCTTTCAATAGCTGCCCACTGCACCACCTGGTGGTGGATGGGCTAAATGCAGAGATCCAATTTAGCCATTTTATGGGAACATACAATGATGACAACACATACACATTATTATTATTATTAATATTATTAATATTATTATTATGTGATGTTTGCAGGAAAGAGATAAACTTGTGTCTTTGGAAGGAAAGTACGCAGAGTTGTCCGAGGGACAAAGTTTCACCAACAACCCTGCAGGCGTCAAAGAGGTAGGAGACACTAACTCTGCAGTCTTCCTCTGCTTCCTGTTCCAGTTTCTCTGGTTAAGGGTTTTCTTTTCTTTGTGTTTCCTCGGATCGCTGCAGCACCTAAACTTTCTAAAAGAAAGGAGGCGAAGCGGCAAAGAAATCTCGTCCCAGCCGAATGAAACCCTGACTCATAAGAGAAACCAGCAGCTCCTCAGTCCTTACGGCAGATCTTTAGGACGCACGCTTCCTCCTAAGGTCTGTCTGTTCCCCTTGAAAAAATAGACTAGCTCCATCAGGATCAAACTCTATTTTCAAAGAGCTACAGTTTTAGTTTTATTTTATCATGTGTCCCTTTCTTATTGCTTTTTAATGGACAGCACTTTGGTTGGGCTTGTTGATGTTTTAAAGACCGTGTAAAGTGAAATTAAATGTGTGTTTTTAGTTTGTCACATGGCATAAATATGTGTTATTAATCACCCATTTAAATCTGACTGATTAAAAACATTGTTTACCTTATAAAATTAAGTCTCAAAAATCATGAAAAAACCTTATTTTCTCTTGGTCTGGAACGCTAGGGGCGTGTCAGTGCGTGGGCGTGGTTTCAGGCAGCTGCGCTGGTCCTGCTCGTGTCCCACAGTGGAGAGGCACTGAGGCAGACAGCAGAGCCAGTAAACCTGCTCTGTTTTTATCCGAGTTCTGTCTGTAACAGCAGCTACTTTTTCCAAGAGTTACGCTGTTTTTGTAAATAGTTTTCTTGTGTGTTTTTAATCTGGAATGAATTTAAAAAAAAAAAAGAGTTGCACCATGCGGGATTTGAACCCGTGGGCTTTGGGACGGAAGGCAAGCGCTCTAACCATTGTCCCAACCAGGCATTACAGATACTCAGCATAAAACGACGCAGTATAAAAACATGTTATGATTTGTACGGGTGCCCTGACCATTGCGACATCCAGGGAAGATGCACGAACGAGGCATAATTGATTAGCTAGCTAACAATGAACAAAATATCTATGCTATTGCTATCTGATGCTATCTGCGATTCGCGAGTGAACGGCTCCACCGAGGCGAATTTATACGGCTGGAGCTGCAGGGGGTGGGGCTATACTAATGAGGACCGCGTGACGAAACGCGGTCACGTTTAAAACACGCCTAAAAAATCCTGAACCAGAAATATGTTTATACACAGTTTGCTCTATAACTCCAAAATTAATTGAGCTACAATTTTGAGACTTTTTACTCATTTACAAGATTACAATTATCACATTTATAATGTTTATTTAAGAAAATGTTGAAATTCACTTTACACGGTCTTTAAAGCTTCAGTATGTAGCTTTTTTTATGAACATATTTCTTCACTCTGTCACTACCTCCTGACAGACTGATGTTAGCCAGGTAATCTCTGAAAAAAAATAAAAAAAAATATTGTCCCCTTGCTTCTCCAGGTGGTAAATAAGCATTTCTAAAAAGAAAAGGTGACCCGCCATTTTCCAGCCAATAAAAACAGAGTTTGTAACCAGCCAATAAAAACAGAGCTTGAATTTGAATCAGCCAATAAAAACAGAGCTTGAATTTGAAATTCAACAGACCACAAGGGGGCAGAGCCACATATGGCTCTGAGGGGGAGGGATCAGAATGCTTTGCCTGTTGAAAATATTTCTAAGTGCTGCAGTTCTACAGAAACTGCAGACTGAACCTTTAAAGTGTTTTATGGTGTGGTAGTATTTCTCTTATTTGAAGTTTAAAGTGACATTAGTTGTAACAAAGTTAAAGATTAACTGTTTCAGAGCAACATTCAGTTCTGCTCTGCAGATGAGAAAACTCTGTCCCTTGAGGACAATCCACCAAAACCCAAAAAGTTGTTCTCACAAAACCCTTTGAGCTCAGAAAGTACAGTTCTTCCTCAAACAAGAAACCTTTGCTTTTGTGTTAAAGTTAAAAAAATGACTTTTTTTTCCTCCCAAGGCTCATCTTCCTCTGTCCCAAAGCTCGAGCTGCGGCAGCGTCATCCCACAAGGCTTCGGCTTCTCGCCTCGGGAAGTAAACACCCGCCGGCTGTCCAAGAGTGAGTCAGAGACAAGCATGCAGCTCGTTGTGTGATTGAGTCAGGAGCAGATGGGCCATGATGCTGTTAAAAGAAGCTGGTTGTGTAAATGTTTATAAATCATTCTCATTATTCAGATCCGTTTTCCAGCTCGTGACTCCAATTTTTCTGCTATTTCAACAATGTCTCAAACTGTTCAGCTCATTCAAGACATTCCTGCTCTGACTTTTGGTATTTGTGCTGTTTGTATGTTTTTAAATATTTGTCTTTGTCTGCCATGCTTTTCTAATTGAAAATGAATGAAAGGCCACATCCTTTAGCTGTTTATGCTCATTTCAGCTGTTGATCTGGTTCAGCTGTTTTCTGATCAGCTTTTATCTGCTTATTTCAGCCTTTTTCCCAACTTGTTTAAACAAATTTCCATGTTTTATGCTCCTTTCATCTACTTTATGTTAAACTCAGCTTTTTACTGCTTTTTCATTTATTTTTTATGTATTTTTCTGCTGTTTCTTATCCAATTTCACTTTTGTGCTTTCAAATAATTTCAACTTTGTCTGCACCTTTCAGTCTCTTTCTTCTAATTTCAGATTCTTTTGAGCTTTTTCAGTTTATTTTTTGCTAATTTCATATTTGTTTTTTTAATCTATTCAGCCTCGCTCTGCCTATTTCAGCTTATTCTGCTACCTTCCTGCTCTTTCCAGTTTTTCTTCACATTGCAGCAGTTTATCTTCGGCTTTCTGCTTTTATTTTCCTGCTTTCAGCAAATGGCAGTTGTTCAAATTCATCTCTCGCAAACAGTTTAGCAATGACATGTTTTCAGCTTCTTCAGCAGCATTCAGCTAAAGTCATTCAGCAACAAGTGTTCACGCTGCGTTTTCACAGGAGGTGACATTTTTCTAGTTTCAATTAAATTTGGGTATTTGTTGTAGTTTGTTGGTCAGTCCTTGATCCTGGACTTGTGGGACTGGATCAGGCCTGGACTTTGTCTGCTGAAGCAATAACTAAGAAGAGAGGAAGTAACTCTGGTGGTAACTTCCAGCTTTTTGCTGGTGTTTTCTTCTGTTAGCAGCCAACAACCACACGCATCTGACTGAAGACAGGCAGAGACAAGGTGATTTCTGCAGCAGGATGGCCTCAGAACCCAACGTGTTCCTGGACTCCTTCTCATTCCATGACAGCAGCCTGACGTCGGACACCGTCAGCGTGGAGAGCTCCGACAGCCTGGAGACCAGCTTCTCCGCCTGCTCCCCAGACAACATCTCCAGGTTAGACCAGGACCAGACGCAGATAGAAAGTCCTTCAGATGAGTCAGGAGGAGATTGACTGTAACGACCATGAAGAGAAGTTTAAATTCTGCACGACACTCATCAAAAAACCCTCCCTGGGCTGCCACCTTACCGTGGTGGAGGGGTTTGAGCGTCCCAATGATCCTAGGAGCTATGCTGTCAGGGGCTTCATGCCCCTAGAAGGGTCACCCAAGGCAGACAGGTCCTAGGTGAGGGACCAGACAAAGTGCAGCCCAAAAACCCCTTATGATGAGTACAATTAATGGATACAATGTTCCCTCGCCCGGACGCGGGTCACCGGGGCCCCACTCTGGAGCCAGGCCCGGAGGTGGGGCACGTTGGCGAGCGCCTGGTGGCCGGGCTTTTACCCATGGAGCTCGGCCGGGCACAGCCCGAAGAGGAGACGTGGGTCCCCCTTCCCATGGGCTCACCACCTATGGGAGGGGCCAAAGGGGTCGGGTGCAATGTGGGATGGGTGGTGGCCGAGGGCGGGGACCCTGGCGGTCTGATCCTCGGCTACAGAAGCTGGCCATTGGGACATGGAATGTCACCTCTCTGGTGGGGAAGGAGCCTGAGCTAGTGTGTGAGGTTGAGAGGTTCCGGCTAGAAATAGTCGGACTCACCTCAACGCATGGCTCTGGCTCTGGAACCAGTTTCCTTGAGAGGGGTTGGACACTCTTCCACTCTGGAGTTGCCCCTGGTGAGAGGCGCCGAGCAGGAGTGGGCATACTTGTTGCCCCCCATCTTGGTGCCTGTACGTTGGGGTTCACCCCGGTGAACGAGAGGGTAGCCTCCCTTCGCCTACGTGTGGGGGGACGGGCTCTGACTGTTGTTTGTGCCTATGCGCCAAACGGCAGCGCAGATTACCCACCCTTTTTGGAGTCCTTGGAGGGGGTATTGGAGAGTGCGCCTCCTGGGGACTCCCTTGTTCTACTGGGGGACTTCAACGCTCACGTGGGCAATGACAGTGAGACCTGGAGGGGTGTGGTTGGGAGGAACGGCCCCCCTGATCTGAACCCGAGTGGTGTTCTGTTATTGGACTTCTGTGCTCGTCATGGATTGTCCATAACGAACACCATGTTCAGGCATAAGGGTGTACATATGTGCTCTTGGCACCAGGACACCCTAGGTCGCAGTTCGATGATCGACTTTGTTGTCGTCTCATCTGATCTGCGGCCGCATGTCTTGGACACTCGGGTGAAGAGAGGGGCGGAGCTGTCCACTGACCACTACCTGGTGGTGAGTTGGCTCCGATGGTGGGGGAGGATGCCGGTCAGACCTGGCAGACCCAAACGTATTGTGAGGGTCTGCTGGGAACGTCTGGCAGAGTCTCCCGTAAGACGGAGCTTTAACTCCCACCTCCGGGAGAGCTTTGAACACGTTCCGAGGGAGGCGGGGGACATTGAGTCCGAGTGGGCCATGTTCCGCGCCTCTATTGTCGAGGCAGCTTATCAGAGTTGTGGCCGCAAGGTTGTTGGTGCCTGTCGTGGTGGCAACCCTCGAACCCGGTGGTGGACACCGGCGGTGAGGGATGCTGTCAAGCTGAAGAAGGAGTCCTATTGGGCCTTTTTGGCCTGTGGGACCCCGGAAGCAGCAGATAGGTACCGGCAGTCCAAGCGGCATGCGGCTCGGGTGGTTGCTGAGGCAAAAACTCGGGCGTGGGAGGAGTTCGGAGAGGCCATGGAGAATGACTTCCGTACGGCTTCGAGGCGATTCTGGTCCACCATCCGGCGTCTCAGGGGGGGAAAGCGGTACGCGACCAACACCATTTATGGTGGGGATGGCGTGCTGTTGACCTCAACTCGGGATGTTGTGAGTCGGTGGGCGGAATACTTCGAAGACCTCCTCAATCCTACTGGCACGTCTTCCACTGAGGAAGCGGAGCCTGGGGACTTTGGGTCGGGCTCTCCAATCTCTGGTGCTGAGGTCACCGAGGTGGTTAAAAAGCTCCGCGGTGGCAGGGCTCCGGGGGTGGATGAGATTCGCCCTGAGTTCCTTAGGGCTCTGGATGTTGTGGGGTTGTGTTGGCTTACGCGACTCTGCAATATCGCGTGGACATCGGGGGCAGTTCCCTTGGATTGGCAGACTGGGGTGGTGGTTCCCCTATTCAAAAAGGGGGACCGTAGGGTGTGTTCCAACTATAGGGGGATCACACTCTTAAGCCTCCCTGGTAAGGTCTATTCAGGGGTTCTGGAGAGGAGGGTCCGTCGGATAGTCGAACCTCGGATTCAGGAGGAGCAGTGTGGTTTTCGTGCTGGTCGTGGAACACTGGACCAGCTCTACACCCTCAACAGGGTCCTGGAGGGTGCGTGGGAGTTTGCCCAACCAGTTTACATGTGCTTTGTGGACTTGGAAAAGGCATTCGACCGCGTCCCTCGGGGGGTTCTGTGGGAGGTACTCCGGGAGTATGGGGTACCAGGCCCATTGATATGGGCTGTTAGGTCCCTGTACGACCGGTGTCAGAGCTTGGTCCGCATTGCCGGCAGTAAGTCAGGCTCGTTTCCAGTGAGAGTTGGACTCCGCCAAGGTTGCCCTTTGTCACCGATTCTGTTCATAACTTTTATGGACAGAATTTCTAGGCGCAGCCAAGGTGTTGAGAGGATCCGTTTTGGTGGCCTTAGAATCGCTTCTCTGTTTTTTGCAGATGATATGGTCCTATTGGCTTCATCAGATCGTGATCTACAGCTTTCGCTGGAGCGGTTTGCAGCCGAGTGTGATGCGGCCGGGATGAGGATCAGTTCCTCCAAATCCGAGGCCATGGTCTTGAGCCGGAAAAGGGTAGCATGCCCTCTCCGGGTCGGGGAGGAGGTCCTGCCCCAAGTGGAGGAGTTTAAGTATCTCGGGGTCTTGTTCACGAATGAGGGAAAACTGGAGCGTGAGATCGATAGGCGGATAGGTGCAGCATCCGCAGTGAAGCGGGCGCTGTACCGGTCTGTCGTGGTGAAGAGAGAGCTGAGTCAAAAGGCAAAGCTCTCAATTTACCGATCGATCTACGTTCCCACCCTCATCTATGGTCATGAGCTTTGGGTTGTGACCGAAAGAACGAGATCTCGGATACAAGCGGCTGAAATGAGTTTTCTCCGCAGGGTGTCTGGACTCTCCCTTAGAGATAGGGTGAGAAGCTCAGTCATCCGGGAGGGACTCTGAGTAGAGCCGCTGCTTCTCCACATCGAGAGGAGCCAGTTGAGGTGGCTCGGGCATCTGGTTAGGATGCCTCCTGGACGCCTCCCTGGTGAGGTGTTCCGGGCATGTCCCACCGGGAGGAGACCCAGAGGAAGACCCAGGACACGCTGGAGGGACTATGTTTCTCGGCTGGCCTGGGAACGCCTTGGGATTCCCCCAGAGGAGCTGCTCCAAGTGGCTGGGGAGAGGGAAGTCTGGGCCTCCCTACTTAGGCTGCTACCCCCGCGACCCGACCCCGGATAAGCGGAGAAGATGGATGGATGGATGGANCTGCTTCAAGTGGCTGGGGAGAGGGAAGTCTGGGCCTCCCTACTTAGGCTGCTACCCCCGCGACCCGACCCCGGATAAGCGGACGAAAATGGATGGATGGATGGATGGACTCGTCAAAAAGTCCATTATTGTCCAGCACCAGAGGCAAATAGGATGTTGTGTTTTTGCTCTTACCTGTGTTTGTGTTTATCATGTTAGCAAAATTTATCATAAATCATTGGATGAATTGTAATGAAACTCTTAAAAAGTAATCAATGGATGTGATGGATTCATGGATATGGACCTATGTTGTGGTGTAGTGGCCTGGAGTCATTGGGTGTACAGTCATTCGCTGTGGCAGCTCCTGCAAAAGGGAGCAGCCAAAAGCAACTTCTGTTTCTTCATTACCCATGAGCCACGGACAAGTGTATTCTGTCCTGACTGAAAAACATCCCGTTCATCTTGTGTTCTTCTGTTCATCCTCAGCGCCAGTGCGTCAAACATGGCAAAGATTGAGGAGATGGAGCGTTTGCTCCGAGAGGCCCAGGCTGAGAAGCAGAGGCTCCTGGAGCATCGGGTAAAACGAGCCGAGCTGAACCAGGACGTGCACGTTTGCTTTTGATGACGGCTGCCGTTCATTAACGCAGCGGTCGGTCTGCGCAGGAGCTGGAGATGGAGATGCGTCGGCAGGCTCTGGAGGAGGAGCGGAGGAGGAGAGAGGAGCTGGAGAAGCGCCTTCAGGAGGAGACGAGCAGGAGGCAGAGACTTGTGGAAAGGGAGGTGAAGCTCAGAGAGAAACAGAGATCACAGGTAATTAAAAAATGGACTGCACTTATACAACACCTTTCTATCCTATCAAAATACTCAAAGTGCTTCACACTACAATCTGTGCCCTCATTTACCCATTCATACAGCACTCTACTAGACCTATACAAATAATAATCAGTGCATGATCAATGTAAGGAGAAAACTGCTACTTGTGATAGAATGTGGCGCTCTTCCCTGCTCCTTCTACCCTCAATTAACCCTCTCATTCGAATGAATACTCCACAACTTCTCATCAGGTTGGATACTCCTTTTCACTTTCTCTTTATATACAGGTAGTCCTCGACTTACAACGTAGATCTGTTCCTACGTGGCGTCGTAAACCGATTTTCGACGTAAGTCAAAATATACGTACATACTGCACCTTATACATGTACACTACTGTATTACCAAGCACTTAGCCTATCCTAACACAGTACCCTACATAATTATCAAAAAACACACATTTGGGAGCCATAATGAAGGGAAATAATAGTTAATGGCCTACTGGGATG